>JAUBNQ010000020.1:19185959-19200269 GCA_032353495.1 Ctenopoma kingsleyae
TGCAGCGGGGCTAATGGAGTTGTTTACATGAAGTGCAGAGGGCGGACTGACGAGGAGGAGGAGGAGGAGCCGCTACGTCGGACAGCGACGCGACCGGACTGCTCGCGCCGACGGGGGGCGGAGTCCGCGCGGAGGATCATAACAAGTCTGACGTCACTCGGCCTTGTGGTTGATAGGAATAATATACAGTAGTTCAGAAAAATGACTTGGACTCTGCCAAGTCCTAACAGGGTTGAGGTGAGGAAAAAAAAATCCTTGCACTCGTAATTAAGGAGAAAGTAATGGAAACACATTACTAATAAAAAAAAAAACTTTCATTATTGAATGCAAAATGCTAATGATGAAATATTGAATATTCAAAAATGTAATAGATTTTTTGCATCAAGTTAAAACTTTACATGCGCAATATTAAAAATGGTAGGCCTAAATAACTCGATTTATATCGCTTTTATCTAAGAATAACTCCCCCAGCTACCTATTCTCACACACCAGTGGCAGTGAGTAAGGTTCTGGTCCTACCATTTGGAGCAATTTAGGATTCAACATGTTTTTTTTGGGAGGGGTGTGGGATTAAGGGTTGGAAACTGGGAATCTGACCCCATAATTAACTAGACACAGGTAGAAATTGCTTGAATTTATGTTTTCCTCATAAAACATTGTTTGCTAAACATTATCTGTTTGTTTCCGGTGTCAAATGGATTCTATGTGAGGATCAGAGGATTAGATTGGTAACTAATATTTTGATGGAACACATATATAATTGAGTTATAATAATGGACAAATGAGTTTGTTAGTCTGTTATAGTTTAGCTATAGTAGCCTATGTTACTTGCATGTGTTTTATATGAGATACAAGCTGATGAGCTGGAAAAATGCAAATGCAAAAGGAACTGTTCTATCTTGGCACCAGTTCTTGAGTACAGATATTATGTGTGGATGATGAATGGAGTGACGCAATGGACTGCTAGATTTGACAGGCTGCCCTGGTTCAGTTATCACAGTGCTGATGCTGTCCCCATCGAAGGTACAGTACTGTGATAACTGAAGGATGGCTGCCAACTTGACACTGGTGCAGTGGATCAAAGCTGAAGGACCAAAGACAAGACAGCAATGCGTGAGTATGAGAAGAAAATATAAAATATAAAAAGTCCACATGTTTATAAGAAATCACATCCCGCTGTTCAGTCTGTCAGTATACAGTATTATGAAATGTTCAGTGACAGATGTGTTCAACTGATGTGTAAGAAACATTAAATTTAAATCCTGTAATATAATATTCATGTAACCTCTGGAGAAATTAAATTAATTTTATATTTTTTATTCATTTATTTATTCTGCTTTTGATAAGTGCGTGGGGGAAAAAAAGTGTGTGGATGTTTAGGTTGCAGCCGTAAAACAGACTGCTAGTGAGTGACTGGAATTTTGCTGTGTTAACTGTTATGATAAAATTCAATACTTTATTACTGCTCTCTCTACAGCATTGCCCAGTTTAGTATTAAAACCTATGTGCACCAAGACAATCACAGTTTGCTGTGTAATGTGTTCTTTATTATAGACCTAATCATTTTAATGTGGTTTGACTTTTTCATATAAGTACTAAAGTACAGAAAAACCCCTTCCTGACTTCGGTACCAGGGATTGGATACTGACCACTGAGGGCGCTGGTTTAATACATGGGTGTGTACAACTTCACATTGTTGTCAACAGAGGGAGCTAAAGATCTATTATTGATGTTTCTTATTGTGCCATATATTTCTGAAACATTCAACCAAAATGAACACTTTATAGGAAGCTTTTTAAAACAAATATAATATTAGTTGTGATTATTTTTAAATATGGCCAAAATTCTTAGCTGAATTTAATGTTAAAAACACAAAAAAGGAAGCGCTTCTTCCTTGTTCTCATGTGGTTATGGACTTTTTCCCAGTAAAAAAGAACTGTTGAAAATCATCTTAGACACTTAGAGTATGTGTGATTACCACCGATGACAACAACAGTCTCCTTTTTGGTATAAACTGCTAAGTCATTATTGTAGGGAGTGGTGGTTTAATTTCACGATATGCCATCAATATTTCATAGACTATTTCTGCATTCAGTACACCACAGTGAATCATATTTTTCAGAATACTAGTTTGAATAATACATGTACTGTCTGAGTCATGTCAGATAAACTACAGGTCACTCTCCACCTGTCCTTAGTATGTTTTACTGAAAGGGTACACACTGTAGCTCTGGAAATCCCCTAAGAGTCATGATACATATTTTGTTTTTGTCTCACTCTAACCTCAATCTGCTCAGCTTGCCTTTAATCACATGTTTTTCTGACTCACCCTGTGATATCTAGATAGTTTTTTATTTCTTGATAATGAAATATGAAAAGTCAAGTAAGCTTTACTTAAGAACAGGCATTCAGACCCATATTTCTTGATATAGGTTTGAGTGTAGCACACTACAACTCTGCTTGTCACTGACGGCTCTGATCATGGGGAATTTCTGTCTTCCTACATGATTACTGGGATGTGGCCTGGGAAGTCCCTCCCTTAAAATAAACCACACACTTTTTTGTTTTACAGAAACCTTCACATCCTTGTTCTTTAAGTTACAGGAAGAAAGCTGATTTTTTTTTCCTGCATCAACACAGGTTCCAAACTAGTCCCTGAGCTGTGATGACCTGCAGTTTGTAACTAATGTGAACCATTAGATGCAGTCACCTTAACATTCATTACAATTATATAAACATGTAGTAAATGTGTTGTAATGTAGTTTTAAGCAGCTAGGAAGCTGTCAAAAGTTCCATGCCTGTCAAAAGTTATATCTCCCCCCTTTGAACATCCTTTGGCGGTGGCTAGAGGTGTTAAAGAGCTAATAAAGAATAAAACTGTGATTATCTCTTGAGTTGAAGAGTTGTAATAGTTGACAGTTATGTGCATTAACACTATGTTCTAATGTGTGTATAGTCTTTCTTGACATCTTTCTGACTTTAACTTGTTCTTACTGTCATGGAGCATCTCAGACCATAAATTCCCTAGGGATTAATAAAGTATTTCTGATTCTGATTCTAATAATCTCATAAAATGGGGACTTAACACAATAGTGTTCCCCATGTTATTGTCAGGGAGGCTAAGTGTAAGGTTAAGGTCAGGCTAAGCTGACTAACGATCAGTTATGTAAACTTTATTTGTCCTATGTCTGTTCATACAACCTGTTTTGAAAGTACTATATATAGAGCATTATATGTTCATGTTGACACATGCACATCTTGTCTGCTGTTGGATCTTGTGTTTGCAGTCAGTGGGGAAACTCCATTATTTGTTCTGCTATGAGACATCAACCAGATAGTTTGTTCCTGACTTCAGGGAGAGAATATATTTTTTCACAATTTAAAGTCTAATTTGTTCAAGATTCCTGGTTTCTCCTTCATTAATTATTTTGAAGCAGAAACAGGCACATAACAGTTCTGTTATAGTGAAGAGCACATTTGGGATACTGTTGCGGTTTTGTCACTAGAATGCGTTTAAACAGTTTCCAGTGAACAAAGAACATCCAAAAGGACAGTTATGCAAATTTTCAAGAGATAGGCCCCATGTAGTGGTAATTATAAATGTAAGCTATGTCTACGTGTTAGCCTCTGGAAACACAATTACAAAGATGTTTTTGTTAGCTCAAACAAAGACTACCCAGTTTTTAGCACAGAGTAAATAACAAAGATTTTATGAGAAGCACCAGTATTATTACTGTTTTATAACATTCTTGCAGGGGCTCTTAACTTTACTTTTAGGCATCATTGTATGCTTCACTCCGCCCCAACTCTAAATTTAACCAAAATCCAAGTAATAGGCTGAAAATTTGATTGAGATTGAAAGGACATTCTTGACTTGAAACACCTTACCACAGTACATTTGCTGTGGTGAAGCTCTTAATATCACCCAAACTTCAGATGTTGTTGCCCATTAGTCACAGATATGTAGGTGTTCAATTTTTCATTTCCATACTCTTGTGTTTTACTGTTTTTAATTTGATAAGTAGTTGGAACTGAATAATTTATGACACTGGAAACAGCATTTATATGTATATATATATATATATAACTGCTATTTCCAGGTGTTCAAAAAACATTTTTAAGTAGCCTATACCTTATAAGCACATTTTTGTCTCTAAATGGGACGTCCCCACTATGTGAATAGATTTCTGTCCCCACAACATGCATGTAACAGGGAGAGATGTTATTATAATAGTAAAAGCACATACAGACATATAATTTTTATTGTACAGTTTGATTTACAATAGAGAAATATAAGAATAGTCATGCACAAGTAAAATCACACACTTTTTTCCATTTTCCGAACTTTGAATGAATCAATTGACAAAAACAACTAGTTTGGCATAATTTGAAAAATATTGTCACTTTAGTTTTAGTGTGTGAAACACAGTTCAGTATAAATGACCTGCAACTGACTTATGTAGGAAATGTAATGTTTTATTCCACTGATGACAAGATATCACATCAAACACATCAAAGCAGATATGAATATCAATTTTGCTAACTTTATTTACTGTTTCAGCAACAGTAACTGTGCATTGTGTTCTTTATGTAGTTTAAAAACAAGAATACACCAACAAAGAAACACATTCTTTTTGATTGCTTGCTACTAACTGCTTTTTAAAATGATTATTATTCAGTTTTTTCAGTCCTTATTGGTGTGTTTTTCCAGTTTGAAAAGTGATTGAGCTATTGAAACACAATTCTTTTTTTTTTTTACAAACATTTAATTCTGGTTCATGTCTTACACTGTACCTATTAAATAGAAAAACATCATCACTTTGAGCAATTACCAAAAAAGAGAATGGAGATTTGATTAACGTTTTGTTAAGCTGTGAGAGACTGATGAGTTATTGGATATCAAGAAATGAACAGCTCAGTAACTCTACTGCAAAGACAAATTAAGATGAACCCTGGGGGAGTGGAGTGTGGGTTAAGTGTGGCTTCTGGAGCATGGATTATTTTCCTCCAGGATAAATGGGCCTACCTTCTATGACAGCAGCTAGGAACTGTATTTTAACAACAATGGTGGAGTGACTTCTCATCATGATCAGATATGTATATGTAGCTTAAGGTGTAAAGGAATGAAGGGTGGGCTTGTTCTGGAAACAATGACAATCTGTGATGATTTATGCATTTGCTGTAATTCATGGTTAAAAGAGAAAGGTACAGAAGCAAAACAACATACACCATGGTTTAAGTGTTGAGATGCAGAGCCTGCTAAGTCTTTTTAAAAAATCTTTATTTTCAAAAAGAGGAAAGAGTGTAAACTTTATACAGTCCACTGAAGCCTGTTAAGTTCATTCACCAGCATTCATCAAGTTCAAACAAAATTATATTCATTTAAAATACTGCAAGTCATCTTTTATTTTTTCACATTTCTTCTCAATAAAGAAATGAAAACATGGTTGGAAGCAAGACAGATAGGATTTGTGTATGTGAAATTTGATCAGCAGCTCATGTAAGCAGCAAATATTCACTTCAGTCCCACCAAGGACAAGATGCAACATCACATAAACTAGATCATCCTGTACGTTAGTTCCTTGTTGATTTTTCCTATTAATTGATTATTAAGAAATTAATGTGTGTTCCTCTATCTAGAATTCTAATAAGAAGAAGAAGAAGAAGAAGAAGAAAAAGAAGAATCTGTGCTTTATACAATAGCAGTTGCTGTAAATCCCCCACAACAGAAGACCAAATTAATTAGGTTATGTAAAGCATTTCTGTTGTGTCTGTTATTTCACATCTCATTAGTTTTTGCAGACATACTCAAAAAATAAGTATTCAAAAGTGCAAACACTTACCTTAAAAAGTATTTCACTATACTATACCATTTCAGATCCTTTACTCAAGTTGAAGTACTTGCTCTAAAATGTACTCCAAAGTACTTCACTAAGAATATGATTTCTCTGGAATGAGTTACTGATAAAAATAAATCAAAACAAAGAAGCACAAAGTGCTCATATTTTGGATTGTGTTTAATTAAACACTGTCTAACATTAATGAGCTAGTCTAGCTCAGATTTAAAAGGGTTTCTGCAGAAAACTGAAATGTTTAGGGCTTTGTCATGATATTTCTTTGAGCTTAAATTACCCAAGATTTATTTTATTTCTATTCATAAATACAATATTCAGTTAGTATAAATAAAGGGGAAAACACTTACTTAATGTGACTTACTTCACATTTGTGCTAATGGCAAATATGGCAAATAAAATTTTCCAGTAATTAATAAAAACCATATAGATCAAAGATCTCTGTTACCCAGAGACTTGTTGTGGAGCAAAAACATCAACTGGTTCCTAATGTTGGAGTTGATTTTAACCACTTTCTGTACCTATGGCCAGCTTTAGTGTAGTCAAATAAGTGTAGTGAGTAAAAAGTACAATATTTCACTCTTTGAATTGTAGAGTAAAAATAGCCTACAAAATGGAAAAATGGCTGTAAAGTACTAGTAGCCTACCTCAGAATTGTGCTTAAGTATAGTACTTCAGTGAATATAAATATTTATGGAGTAAAAATACAAATAATTACAATGGAAATACTAAAAAAATACAGCTATCTCAAAATTGCCCTAAAGTAGCCTACTTGATTGAATGTAGCCTTCAGCACCAGTGTTTTTTTCAAACTTGTTTGAACAGACATACATCCAATAAAAAGCTAAGTAAGAGCTTTCTTAATTCTTAATTCCTGATACTTACACACATTAAGAAAGGAAATACAAAATAAATAAATTCTGTTACTAAAAATAGAAAGCAAAGCAAAAGAAAAAAGAAAACAAGTCAGAAGCAACAATTACAGATAATCAGGGGACACAGAAAACATGTCATCATAATATACATAATGGTGCATGTGCTGTTCTCGAGTCAGTGTTTTGGTTTAAGGGTCCAGGACAGGGTTAATGTCGTCATCGTGAGTGACGTACCAACCAGCCAATCAGCGGCCATGTTCTACCAAAGGCTACTGCGTTGTTTTCGGGAAAGGGGCCGACGCTTGACAGGAAGGGTTAGCACGAAGAGAGCAGCACTGCGTCTCCGTACTGTTTCTCAGATATCGAGAAAGTCCGTGGATTTAACTTTACATTTCTTTACGTTTGGATTCTGGATATTTTCTGGGGAAGCAGTGGAATCAAACAGCCGACGAGCGAGAGTTAAAATCCTTCTAAAGAGGAGCTCGAACTTGGTGAAAGCGTCTAATGTACTAAACGAAACGGAAGTAACTTGCCAGCTGTCTGGCTAAACTTGCTAGGTGAGTAAATAACCGTTTATTGATTTACTTTGCCGTCGAAAATAATGGTTGTCGTCTGTTCCGCTGAACACAGCCGCATGTTTGTTACCTTTTCCCGTTGTTGTCAAGTGGGAAAATGTCCAGCAGCTACTTGGTTTGAACAGCTAAATGGCTAAGGAGCTAATGCCAGCCAACGCCAACCCACTTGGCACGATAGCAATGACACTTCATCCGTGTTCGGCACAGGCAGATAGAAGCTGGGCAGAAAAATGTGCTGGGGGATATAAAATATCACAGGGAAACAGAGTGGGAATAAAGCGAGAGCATGTATTATCTGATACGTGCTTACTTATTATCTGATGCAACCCAATAGAAAAACTCCACCATTGACACGGCCCTGCTGAGCTATGAAAAGTTTGACATCTCAAGACTAATACTGGGTAGTTCAAGATTCCAAGGCCGAATTGAATTGTGGCTTTGTCCAGGTTAACTGTCTGTAGTCTCTAGTCACTAGTGATAACGGGTTACAATGGGCCTACAGTTTGTCTCTAGGGGTCTACATTTTTTCATCGTGTTTTTGGGTGTGATAAGAAACAGAAATGTGAGGAGCTGGAAGCGGTGGATTTTGGCATTCTTAAAAAAAAAAAATACTTGTTAATAAGTTTAAGCTCTGTTGGACCAGATGGACCACAGGGGCCAGAGGGACCCTGCTCCAACACAGTACAGATGGATTAAATAAAAATAGTTAACAAGCAGAGAATACCTCTGTTGATCATAGGTGTCATACACTTTTAATTAAAGCTGGAACTCAGTTAATCAGTGACTGAAAGTAAATTGCCAATGATTTCTTTTACATGTAAGTTTTCGTATTTTTTGAAAATGTGAATATTTTCTGTTTTTCTTATTTTCTTAATAACTTAAAATCTACAACTACTGGATATTTGTCTTAACTAAATTAGACATTTCAAGATGGCACTTTGGACTCTGAGACCTTAATGTTTTGCCTTTTCACAATTCATTTTACGTTTTACAATTTGTTGACATTTTGTAGTCCAGGTAATTGGTTTATTGTTTAGGAAATAATCATATAATGTATTAATCATCAATGAAAATAACCCACACCTGCCGTTCTGCTTGTTTCACAAATGCTGTACTAAATCATGAAAACTCTACAAGTGATGCATAAGGCACTTCACGGATTAGAGGCTGACGAAAGGAGGTGGTTCCTCCCGAGACCAGTACACACATATGTACACGTGTACACACACACACACACACACACACAGACACTGAATGTTTAAAGTACTTTAACAATACATTTACAATACAATTTTACAGCACCTATATTCAAATTACAGTTTATAAATAAATAAATATAAATATATGCACTTTTCACACATGATTTATTACATTTTCAGTATTTTGATTGTCCTGCTTTTAAGCTTTTAAGGTGTATTTATCTTTAATAAAAGAACACAAATTTTTTGCTATATATCATGAGAACATGATATTTAACATTAAGGAGCACTGAATGATTGCTTATTTGACCTTTTCTTGTTATAACCAAATGACTTTGAATTTGTGTCGTTAATGTTCTACCAGCCCATTGTCTGCCCACTGTGTTTTCATTTTAGACAAAGTATAGCACATTTATTTAAAGTATAATAAAAAATTATAATAAACAATATGATAATTTAAAAAACAATCTCCAATCAGTCCAAATGACTGTATTATATGTTTTATTTTAATCATAGTTTACCTTCTCCAACTTATATTTAAGTATAATTTGGCATGTAATACTGAATTCACTTTAAAAATGTTGAAGACAGTATACCTTATAAAATATAATTAAGCTGAAGTTTAGGAATGAGAAACCATATGCCATGTTATTTTTGGAACCAAACATTTTGCTGTCCAATTTCATTTCATGTCATTTCAGTGACTTTAAACCAATTTCTGGTTTAAAGACTGTTAATGAGTAAAATCATGTGTACATATTGTAACAGCACTAGAATTCTTAATGTACTACAAACACTATACAGGAAAGTTGATATTTAATTTCTTCATACTGTATGATGGTTATGGAGTTGAATTACAGTATTCAACATAAATGAGTACACCCCTAAACAATACCACTAAATTGTGCTTTTCATTTTTAAGTTGAAGTGTATTTGTTCTTGCAACATAATTGAAACAAACCGGTTAGACATACATTAATAATAGGAGTCCAAACTACCACCTCAATCCAACAAAAGTTAGTTTAACTGGGATAAGTGCATCAAAAATTATTACATTCAGACTATTCATGGACAAGTTTATAAAAGAACACGTGAACACATGTGAATGAAACACGGCTACACATGGTAAGGAATTAAGAAACCAGACTTGGGAGAAGGTAAAAGATATGCCATGCAAAAACTTGACTATTTATGCACTCTGTCATTGAAAAACAGACTGGTAAGGCTTCTCACTTGGATGATTTTCGTGTCTGATCTGACAGTTGTATGAAATCAGTCTGTAAAGACAGCATTCAAGAAAAAAAAACATTTTTCACAAAGTGGCACAAAACAAGTTTAAACTTTCCCAAAGAACATGAAAATAAGCCTGTTGAACACTGGCAGCACATTACTCAGATGAAACCAAAATAGTTTGGATTAGGTGGAGTACACCATGTTTGGCACAGTGATTGTACAGTGCCAACTGGTCTCCCGCTGGAATTGATGTAGGGCAGTGGTTCTCAAACTCGGTTCTCAGGCCCCACTACCCTGCTTGTTTTCCATATATCCCTGCCCTACACACTGCTGATTACCTGGACCAGGTGTGTTCAGTCAATCAGAAGCTTGGAGATACCAGTTCACCAGGGATAGCTGGAAAACAAGAGTTTGAGAACCACTGATGTAGGGCATTAGTGCAAAAGGTGTAAGGGAGATGTTATGTATAGATAGTAATAAGAATTCAAGTTTGTAAACCCAAATACTGAATAAACAGATGACTTCCAGTATCAAGGTTCTTGGAATCAAGGAATCTTTCAACACGAGAGAAACACAGTGCAAAAAATCAGAAAGAGTTTTTAGAAAAGAGTAAATTGAACAAATGTCTTCTGACCTGAATCCTTTTGATACTGAGCAGCAGCTCTACTCTGATCTCCTTCTGGATGGATCAATTTGGGGCAAACGTTGGTTGGGCAATGATTGCATTACTGCCGATGCAGCACTAATGTGCCTGTCAGTCTCGCACCATTTTAGCATCACTTATGAACAAGATGCTGAGATACATGAACTCCTTCACTTGGATCAATGACTAATTCCCAACTCGAAAGGAGCAGTCCAGCATTTTCTGGAGAAATGGTGTTGTTGTATATCCAGAGGAGCTGTATATGAGATAGCCTGAGAGTGACTTGGCCTGAACATTACCCTACAAACTCCCTAGTTCAAAGTCTGGTATGGGTCGAAGTGCTTCAGTCTTTCATTCAAGGGCACCCTCCTTGTATAATGTTAGGGGAAATACTGGACTATTTCCCCAAGTGAAAACACGTCCAGCTAATACACACTGGGCTATAACCTGCCCCAGTGCAGGTTGAAAGTCACAGTCTGATGGAGACCACATCACCACAACCACATTATCTGCAAAAAGCACAGAAGCAGTGTCTGAAAACAAAAGCCTTGTGTTAGGGTTTGGTTCACATCAGTGAAGTGCACTAAAATAAGTAGACAAAATTTTAGCCAATTCTTTAATTAAAGCTGCAAACTTAAGCTAGCACTAGCATGAGACTTGAAGTCAGTTCGCTTTGCTCCATTTGACCTTACCCCTCCCTGATCTGCCACTTGCTGCTCAGCACTTCTGGTAATTGTCTTTGTCAAATTACAATAAAAAAAAGAATGCTCCAAAATTTACTAATCAAGCAGAAATAATTGAAGAATGAAGAATGCTCCGCTATCATTGCTGGACAAGTCTGGAGTCACAAAAGATTTCATTATTACCTCTCCACATTTAGATATGTTTTGAAGCATATTTATCGTAAAAGTACATTTGAAAAACTTACACACTGTATCTTATAGTGTACATCAAAAAGGACTGACATTTGGAACACTTTGGCAATGCGATTGTATTGACAGGGGAAAGCATTTTTTAGGGCAATTAGGCCCCAAAGTATCCTAGCCACATGAAATGTAAAGATAATTTCACTGTCTGTCCTTAAGGAAATTTCCATTTAGCCTTTGCTTTTGGTTTGTATGTTGAACACAGTATGAGAAGCTGTCCTTTAGTCTTCCATTGTTTGCCATTTGCGTGTGTCTGTGTGATGCCTGTGACCCATTCCTCTTTTAAAATTCTGTATAACTGATTGTGGGGAAAAAGGCTCATTCTTCATTTCATTTTCACTTTCTTGTTTGTCTGCAGCAGTTTGTGCTTACGGTGCTTGTGGTCAGTTTTGTAACTTGGCTTTTTAATTCCCTGGTATGGGTTAGGAACTATTTACAAGTTCTGTGAAGAGTGTCTAAGTGTCTTAATGTGTGAATCAGTGGAGTTAGTTCAGTTCAGGGGGAGGGGGATAATGCTGTGTGTGGACTGCTGCAGAGGGACAACAAAAGAACACAGAAGCCAGGAGTGTGAATGGAGGGAGACTTAGCTTATGCTCTGAAGAATCAACAGGAGAACTCACTCATTGGACCAAGCAGGAACAGAAGAAGTCCAACCACTCCAGGGATGAGAAAGACTTCCTAGTATTCAGCCGGTTCTTCACACACATGCCACTCTCGGTTTGTAGGTATCTTTGCTTTGTTCCTTTTGAGAGCTAAGGCTCAGAAGCTGAATAAACTGACTCAGTCTGTGTCTTCCTTCTCCACACTCACTTCTCTCTTCTCCAGCATCCTGCGGGTTAGATTACCCATCCCACCACCACAGGTGTGCCTATTTGTATCTCTCACCTACTCCACTTCCTTCTTCCCATTATCAAGGTGTAAAGACTGCTTTGTTTTTTTGGGGGGTTTTTTTCGGTTTGGTTTTATTTTTCCCATTTATCTTTCTGCCACAAGGTACGGCCTTTTCTGTCTTAATAGTATTGTCTGTAACTCAGTGTTTCATTCACTCAACCAAGACAGTGACTTATCCATAGTGAAACCTTACTGCAACTAAAAGTTATTATTAGTCATTTTCAATTAAAGTGCCCATATTATACCCCTTTTTTGACACATTTAGATATGTCTCAGTTGTCTCTTCAGTGTGTTTAAGCATTTTCCAGAAGAAAAAAAAGTCAGATCACATTTTCTGTGATGTGTGAAGGTAGGCATAGATGACCAATCTTCAAAATGACCTGTTCTGGCTTCTGTAGCTTTAAATGCAAATGAGCTACAGGGCCCCACACCCCTTTGCGTAAATACCTGTGATTTATGTGAACTTCCAATCCAGCAAACCTTCAGTTTCTATGGACACTGTGAAGTCTTGTGTGAAGACAGAAAACATGGTTGTACAAGCAAGACTCTGGCCAGGGTTTCTACAACAAGAGTGCAACTGCACTTATTTCATCCTGAATTGGATTTAGACGCAGAGAGGAGCCAGCTTGAAGTTCTTGTTACAGTATATGGATGTAGACTTTGATTGAAAAAGAATATATGATGATTAGAGATACCACTGATAAGGTATGATATGATTCTTTTATATAACATTATAAATTCCATTTTATCCATGATACTGTCGTTACACCTGCACAGCAGTCCAAGAAATAAATGTTGTTGTGAGCAAAATGTTGGTGGGGGTTGAAGTTTACTGCGTTCTTCAGGGTCTTTTTGTTTGTCATCATCGTCTCCAACTTGAGATGCTAAATAGAGACAAGAACTGTATATTGGTAACGACTGTGTTTGCTATAACTCTGTAAACTTCATTCAGTGAATGATTTATATTACTCTTGTCATTTATATGCTACTGTACTGCTATTGAACTCCGTCATTTGCAGCTTCTCCATCTTCTTTATGTTAATAGCTAATGTGGCAACATTTAACAGACTAACCAGTAAACAAACAAGACAAAACAAGTTTTAACACTTACTGCTCCAAACTTTGAGCAAGACTCAGGTTTAGTTCACAGAGAGTCAGAATCAGTTCATCTTTGAGCTCCACTGTGATCACATTTCTTTCATCACTTGTATACATCTCACTCATAATGTGTATATTTAATTTTATACAAAAATCAGTTATTAAATTAGTTTCCATTTTCATTACCAAAAGTGCAGTACTTGACCCTTTCCACACATTCTGTGACTGATTCAACTGTATATTAAAGGATTTCCTTTTTCAATAAGCCTTTCAGTGTAAATACAGGAAATAACAGATGAGAATTAAATAGTATACAATAAACAGCATTAGGATATATGACTATGTCCATAAATGGTGAACAAGACAGACAAAGGCACTGGTCAAGAAAATGCATCCATGTTTAACAATAAAAATTTAAAAACTAATATTATTTTGATGTTTGATCTTTACATAAGCTGACTTTATCAAATTAATAATCAACAGATTCATTGATTTATAAAGTAATCATTAATAACTGCCTTAACTTGTATAAAAGTATTAGCATATAATGATGCATTAATAAGAGAGACCCCCAAGCTACCAAATCCCCCCCCAAAAAACATTTGTAGTCTAAATATAATATGTTTTGTTTTAAGTATGGAAGTGACAACAGGCAGTAAAGAGCTGAAACGATTAAATTGTTAATTTGTGTATTCACAGAACAATACTTACCAACAATGTTCATGTTCATTCAGTTGCTTAGTCAGAGAAGCCCTTTTAAAGAAAACAAATTTAAATTTTTGTTTCAGACTTTGTTATGGTTATTTTTTCTGTTTGCTGATATTCTACCAAAAACCGAAAAGTAATAATTCGTCTATTTTGTACTTTGTGAAAAAACACAGACAAATGGCACCAGTACCTGTCCTAATTGTAACCTGCCTAAGTCAGATACACCCACACCCACACCCACACACACACACACACACACACACACACACACACACACACACACACACACACACACACACACACACACACA
>JAUBNQ010000020.1:19229856-19252471 GCA_032353495.1 Ctenopoma kingsleyae
TTTCCAATTTTGAGCTGTAGCAAACATCAGGGCTAGAGGACTAATTTGACCAATTATCTGTACATTAATATCATTCTCCTGGTTTGTTGATGTGTGACATGTGAGGAGGAGGAGTAGGGTGATAAAATGACACAGTCTCTTGAATCACCTAAAAAGTAAGCACGGGGGACGTTTTTAAGACAGTTTGCCCACCTCTGGCCATATTTGGGAAAAAAAAAGACTGATTAGAAACCTGGTTTTCTGTTTACTTAGCAGAAAACCTACCTGCAGAAATGTGGTTAGTGGAGAAGACATAACATGTGAACACACTGATTCACAGAGCAGCTAGATTCTTAAGATGAACTGCGTAACAAGTATTTATCGATAATTTTGTGAAGTGCTGTGAGACGTAGTTTCAAATTGCTTGTTAGATTTTTACCGCCTGTAATCTGACACAGCTCTTGTCCGACAGGTATACGACCTGATGTGCAGGTGCTGGGAGCAGTTGCCTGAAAGGAGAATCAGCTTTAAGCGACTGATCGAGGAGCTGACCAACATGCAGCAACAGCTCCAACAAAACAACTTAAATCTTTAACTGTCTGAGGCTCCGTGTGCAGACCTGGGACACGATGCTGCCTACAAATCCCAGCTCAGCATGTGCTTGTGCAGCTTCGTTTTAACGATTGACAAAAGGAGGGATCAGAGCTTCACACAAAGCCACGTTCCTTCATCTATAAACCCTCTAGAACTCGTGATATAAAGACTTAAAAGTCGTGATCAACAGCTTAGTCAGCCACATGCAACATTTTTATTTGATGTCCTGATACTTCAGCAGCATCAGCACTGTCCAATCTCGTAGTCTTAGTCTTTGCTCAATGTGACTTTATTGCTTCAAAAGGATTTTCAAGTGTATCTTAACACATTTAACATCCCGCATTGTGAGAAGTGTCAAACTCATGAAGACTGCAATGTGCTCTAATGGCCTTAGGTTGACTAAGCTGATTTTACTTTGACTCGTCGAAGCAGAAGATTTGGAAATTGAGCACCCACTTCCACGCAGTGAAACAGTTGCGTAAAGGACATGGAATGGGTCACTAATAAATCACATTTGAAGGGCTTGGATGGACGTGAGAAAGAAGATGGGAAGATGTGGTTTTTAGAGTTTTACCGCATCTGCTCATTTCATGGACTCCTATGTTTGAGAGAGAAGTCAAATGATTTGGGTTTTTATAGCCACGGAGAGACGTGCGTTTCAATTTTCTGTTCACACGTGCAGATTAAACTAATGAGATCTGGCATTAAATTAGAGCCAGCAATGCTCCCACTGTCATTGTTTAGAAACTATAACAAATAATCAGCTGAAAATTAATTGGAAATTAGCTAAATCATTAAATGTGTCATGTCTCAGTTCCTCTACGTTTTATAATCATGATAGAATACTTTGTGGAGAGGCAGCGTGAGCTATAGAAACAGAAAATCTATATTTTACTTTTAATCAGTTCTAACTGTATAATCATGCTTCATATTTTTTTTTCATCTTCTAAACACAAGTAAGTTTGAGATGGTTCCATATGTATTCTGAAGGACCTCTATGCATCTCGATAATCATGCCTAAATTCTCAAATATATGCCAGCAAGTTTGAGAGATTTAATACTTGTGAGACACACTTGGGGGCAGTATCATGTCACTTTTCCCTCTCTGCTGTTTTGTAGCAGTGCATTTGTCTTTAATTCTGTAAGAGCCACACATATGTAATGAAATGTCTGTATACACTCTACATAATGTTGCAAAAAAAAAAAAGGCAGTTGCCATTGTTGCAGGGCTGCAAATGGGAAGACGTCAGATGGTGGATAGTGATAGATTAATCTGTGATTTCACTGATTATTCATATGGCATTTGTGTTTCAGTTAGATTGTTTCTTTTAGTGTCATTTATTAATGTCTGTGCATTTTATTTTTTAATCACTGAACTCTGTCATCGATAAGCCAGAAAATTTATAAAAGTGTATTTTATCTATGTATATGTGAGGTTTGAGCAGAGGGTTTTCCCTGTTTCAAATCCAGTGTGTAGCTGTGAAACCTTGCTCAGTCACATCACAACTTCATAAATGGTCAGTTCAACTCTGCTCTGTTGCTTTTACTGTGAACATTAGCTGAAAACTAAAAAAAACCAAACAAAGGACTGTTAAGAGGAGAAAGTTGAGCTTCAGTCCACATTTTATTCAGGAATGTAAAAGACAATTCCTTCTGCTCAAAATAAGAGAAAAGAAATATATTTTTCAAAATATAAGACAAAAGTATGATTATGGCAGGTAAAGGTATCCATAAATACACAATGAAAAAATAAATAAAATCAACGTTGTCGTTCTTTTCGTGTCAGTCCAAATGCAACATTATTATGAACTACTGAGAACAGTTTGTTCTGTATATTACAGTCGTTAGTATGCATGCTAAATTTGCTCTAGAAATACCTTATTCACAGTAAAACAATATCAATCAGTAAGATATAAAATTTTGCAAAATCTACAGTATATTTCAGGTCAGAAAAAAAATCCATACTTTAAAAGCAAAAAAACTTTTACAAAGCAAGAAGCACAGCAAAATCTAGAGTTTTCTACAGCCATGAAAATGTGTCAGAAAATTAGAAATACATTAGTAGTTCAGTATTGCAAAGCTTTCTAAATCAACACACACACACACTCATTCACTATTGCCAAGTCAAGCCTCAGCTCTGACCGTGTGTAATTAGTAGTATTCATACTAGTACAATGGCAACACGAAGCTTCAGAGGAGGCTCAATTTACACAAGAACAGAAAAATCTGGGTTTTAACCTGAAGTGATTTTAGCTGTGTTTATGTTCATCCTACAAAAAAAAAAAAAATATCTACAACACAAAAAATAAAATCTATATTTCAATCATAGTTCCATTGGCTGCTAAAGACATAAAAATTACTGCGATTTACACAGCAAATTAATTTTTACCGCAAACTCGTCAAGGTGCAAACTGCAGCTGGCTCTGACAGGTGATCACCAGCGTTAAGAGATTCAAGAACATCCTTGTGTTGATGTGCAGGGTTTGATTGTGCTATGTTGCTTTCAGGGAACCAGGCCCCTTTTGTGTACAATCGTCACGAGATGTCACAGAGGCACAGAAAAGAATAAAAATGGAGATACAATGCCTTCTCCATCAATCCAACCACTCAAACATTCCCCAATAAAACCACTGATGTTCTATATGAATAACTAACGACACATAAAAAATATTTCTCCACCCGTTGTACAGTTATTTTTATTTACACTATTCAACTGTGGGAGGCAGTGTCAAAGACAATATTGCGACATCAACTGCATCATTTGGTGGAAAAAGTGGACTGTAATTATTGGCAGAGCAGTGATTCATTCAGAACATACACCTTAAGATGCTGAGTAACTGTGCTTTGTGGAAAAAAGAAGAAGAAAATTACAGGCAAAAGGTAGAACTAGTATTAAAAAGATGCATTAAGAAAAACATCACCCAATGTAGCTGTGCATGTAGAAAAGCTGGGGTTTTACAGCACAGGTGAAGGTGCACAATGATCTCTAAAACCAAACCAAGACTGTTTTTGTAATAGATCTGAACTAAACTGAGAAGAAATGTCAAGATTTTCCTCACATAAGATGTTAGCTGTAGCTAAACAAGGTGGACTGAACTAACCCCTCCTTCCCAAATGAGACTTTCTAGCATCAGAGACTGACACTAGTTGTGTCCCTGTGTCAAACAACGTTTTAGGCACCGTAGATGTTCAGATTCTCTGATAAATCAGATCATCTCATCAGTCGACCCCAAACATGCAGCCTTCAAAGACAAGACGAGTCCTGCAACAGATCCTGTACAGAGCCCTGATCTCCATGAGTGCTATGACTGAAGACAATGAGACAGCCTAAAGTGGCAAGTTCTCCGAGGTGCTCGGAGTGGAGGAAAAACTGCACCGAGGAGAATTTGTGCAATTTTAAAAGGAAAAAAAATTCATTTGTCGTGTTCATTTTTTCAATACTGCACATTGTATGAAGTGACTTCATACATATAAACTATTCATGGCATTATTTCCACCCCTGGAAGACTGTGGCGGTGACTGACATCACATGCAAGAAGAAGGAGAAGGCAAAGACCCCTGTATGTGAGACTGAATGACAACAGAAAAAGACAAAAACCTGTCTGTGAAACACCAGCACGAATCCACTCACAGCATCGAGCAACAAAGGGGCCAAAGCGCAGTGACCAGGAGCCAGTGGAGACAAGAGACCATCATTAAACTGAGACAGTTTATTATCTGATCCCGTTATAAAACCACCTGTATGGTGACAGCTGAACAATCTTCATGACAACCGAGCAAACGCTAACTGCCAAGGAAAAGTGAAATGTGTATGAACAAGGACAAGCAAATGAGTTTATGTCACAAAAAAAAAAATCTAAACCAGTAATGAATATTATCCCACTTACCAATAAAAGTGTTAAAATGTGTGCGGCTCAACGATAAATATGGACACTGCAGTTTATTTTGAGACGGTGACGCATTCATGTAGATTTGTACACCACCTGTGTGAGAAGTGGTGTCTGAGACTCCGCCTAATATAAACGAGAGCAGAGAGGAGATATTTGCAGTGTGTATGACAGCTCTACAGGTATGTGCAACATGCAGGAGTCTGGCAGACGTAACCAACACTCTTCACTGCACAGGCAGACAGGAGAGGAGAAAAGAGAAGAAAAAAATAATCCCTGCAGGCTGACTGGCTGAAGGCAGTTGGAGTTGTTTTTCCACTTTTTTAGTGAGCAACACCTACAGAAAAGCACACATACGGCTACAATTACTGAGACACACACACGCTCACAGCAGCTGAACCAAGTTCTCCTTAACTGTAAATTGGCAACAGGAAATTCAGAAATGATGAAACACACAAGTGACAAGCAGAACGTTTCTGTGTAATCTGTGAGTCAAGATGTAAGCGCAAACAGGGTCAGATTTTGTAAGTGTAAGCCAGGTTTGTGGCACAGAATTTCTTACTTCATGCATAATGACGTCATCAACAGTCTGGCAGAGTCTGAACGCTGGAAGTTTGGGGGAAACAATATGCTCAGCACCGGTTTCTGGCCTCAGCAGGACATGCACGCAGTCACACGCACACGTATCTGGCTGTGGTACGTTTCACCAAAGTGTACAGTAGGTACAGGAAACTTTTCTCATCTATGCCCTGCACAACAACAAAAACAAGCATCTGTCGTTGCTATGGCGATGAGGAAACATGGTTTAGATAGCAACGTAAACCACACGGCGATAAACGTGACAGAGCAGCTTCACCGTGTTCAAGGGAAGAGAAAACATCTAGTCTGTCGAATGTTTCCACAGTTATCTGATCGACTGGTTTATAAAACGTCACGAAACGGTACACGAACCACATCACGAAGATGATGGAACCGGTCAATCTTTAGCTTTTCTGACTTTACTGTGAAAAGTAGCTGATTCATTTTCTGTCAAAAAGTTTCAGCTCTAACAGAAAGTTTCACTGATGGAAAATAAACCTAAGGATGCCTTACATAGACCAAATCAACAAGTTTTCTATAAATGGGGTTTTTTTTTTTTACCATTTGGAATACGTTCATCAGATTTTGGCAGCTCCTCTCTCCACTAACAAGCTTATTATTATACTCATAACCTGTCAATCACAGATGAAATGGTCATGTCCAGAAAGAGCACTGGCATATTTTTATTTATCTTATCTGTGATTTAAGAAAAAAAAAAAAAAAAAAGCAATTAAGTTAGTTAGATAATCAGCACCAACATAAATAAGTGATTCACAGCTTTTACAGACCTTCGTGTAGCTTCAAGTGATTTGAGTTCAGTAGAGTTAAGTTTAAGTTAGTTTTTATTATTCAATTAATGGAACTCTAAGCAAAGACAGACCTGCTGGAGGCTGCAATTATCTGTCACTATCATAACTTCTACACTGAGGAATCCGGACCTGCACAATTGCAACTCCAATTTGTTTTATCCTCAATCATTCTGACATCCACACACAGCTCTGTAGTACAATATATACAGTAATGGCTTTGGAGCACGAGAGACACGTTGCAGAGAAAAAGCTGACACAACTGTTGGAATACCACTAAAATAATTCAGGCATGACTGACTTTAGCACCTGAATCTACTGGGGCAGACAGGCAGGCAGTGCTGGAAGTGCTTTCTAAACTCTGCTGCCTCAGCTGTTCACACCCGTAAACACAAAGGTCCTGTCTCTGTCTGCGGCCCCAACACACAACCTCACAAACACAATTCGAGTTTGACTTTTACTGAGGTGGAGGTGAGAGCAATCACCTGGCAGAAAGTGAGGACTGGAGTCCAGGTGGCTGCTCTTAATTCACTCACAACAGGAAGCAAATGAACCTATGGCTCCAGTCCAGGCCAGACAGCCAGTAAGTCCAGAGTTACCATAAAACATGTCTAAGTGGATACGGTTGATTCATGGAACGTCAGCCAGATGAAAGCACAGTATGGGGAAAAAAAAACAATCAATCCAAAGCTGCTTGAGAGGGGAAAATGGAAAAATGGCCACAGATGGAGAGAGAAATGTCTTGTAAAAGCAGAGAGTAGACATCGACTTCCCGTCTTTGTCAAAAATGAGTTTCATATGCTATTTCAGGAAAAAAAAAACAGCAGACAAACAGTTCAGGCATTTAAGTAAAGAGTGTGAACAAAGGGCTTCACAGAGTTCAACTCACAGACTGCACAGACACTACTGTGTAACTTCATGTTGAAACTGTCTTTAAATTACCAGATGTGCAACACGTAGGTTCATTAACAACAGCCTAATATCAGTTCCACGTGAACAGAAAAAAACAGAATGAAATTTCCCAGATTAATTTAAAATTTGAAATTAAATCTGTCCATGTAAATTATGAATCCACAAACACCGGAAAGTCTTCCCCATCACATCAGTGATAATATGCAGAAAGGAATGAGAGCCAGTGCATGTCACGGTTATTATGCTAAATACTGTCTGTGCACATGTTTGGTGGTTTTGTTCTATTGATCCTCTTCCTGTGTGTTTTTATGCAAACAATTAGCATTTTAAAAATGTCCACTTTTTTTGCACTCAGTGGCTCACATCCTTTTCTTTTAGCACTTCTACATTTTACCAGCTGCTAAAATCCTTCATGGACCCATGCCTCAAGATGCGTTTGTTTTAGATGACGAGCAGACAACACCACAAAGGACACACGACAACGGAAAACACGGCGCGCACAGGTTGTAGTGATACAAAGCACAGAGAGATATGTAATGCCTTTAGTTTAATGTAGTTCTACTACATCACCACTGCTCATCTTCCATTATTGTGTCTGCACACTTGTTTGAGAGACTCAAACAACTCGCGCTTTATCTGATCTCACTTTCTACTGGTCTTCACAGTGTGCGAACGTGGTTGCCATGGCGATGCAAGTAATATTGTGCTCCATGATGTGCAATCAGAAAGTTATTAGAATAATACAAAGACACATTAAAAAGGTTTTTTTTTTTTTTTACCAAACACTGGTATGAAGCATTATTGTATATAATATTGTGTGTTTATATTGTGTAACAGTTACACTGCAAAATAAACATTTTACATTCAACTTTCTATAGTATAGTAGGAGATTTAGTTATTGCCGGGTTTGTCAGGCAAGAGTTATGAGCACATTACAAACCTAAAGTCCAAACTGTAATATTATAAAACCAAAACCCTCTTTTGGTACCAAACATCAACAAAATTTCTAGACATGAACTTTCACAGCCTGTGCTCTATTATTGATAAAAACAAATGGTACAAAACGGGGTTGGAATAATAAAAATAGTTTTAAAATTAAACCAGAACATACAGTAGCTTTTTTTTTCATTAAGCTTAAGTTATTTCATGATTAAAATCCACTGGAAAGAAATCACCTCCACAAAACAACGTATTTAACATTTATGATTAGCTTTTTTTTGCTTTTTGATGTGGAACTTTGAGCCAACTCAACCAGTGTCCCATTAAATATGTACGTTTAACTGTAGTTAGTAATGAGGACAAAGAAATGCAAAAATGCTAAAAGTTTAGATTCTGAAAATCCCTCAAAAGACAAAACTGTCCCATTTTCATAGTAAATACATTGTGTTGTATATATACTATACTGTTTTAACAGTTTGCAAACAAGAAATAAACACACTTTACCATTTTAAACGATGCCGTTTGTGCATCCTCCTCCACTTATTTGTACATTGTATTGTAGGAAAACAGCACACTCAAAAATCAGGGTTTTCATTCTATAAGACTCTACAAGTGATTTGAGTGTCGCTTGTCACTTGAAATTAGTATGTAGTATGTGTGAGACACTGGAAACTTTTATGTTCTAATGGCAGCTGGAAATAAAGCTCCTGTTAGAGCCCTAGACCACTGTACCTAGGAAAAAAAATACCTATAATACTATTGTAGTTGTATTATTTTACAAATATATACCAGTACAGATTAAAAAAAAATCAAACACAAAGCAAATGATTTCCTTTCATTCCTGTAGTACAATGCACAAACAAAAGTGGGAAATGTCCTTTATATATGATATTTTGGTTACACATGGCTTTATATTATCTGTATTACACACCGTATATACACAAGCCTTTTATTTTGTGTTCAGTCTTTATAAGAAAGGTCCATTCATTGAGGGAAGCCACTGTAAGTCACTACAATAAATCGCTTTGATTTGTTCAGGCCCTTTTTTTCCTGATGTGCTCCCAAGCTTGGGATTGAAATGGCTGACACTTCCTACAGATACAGCATATCAAACACACACACCAACACACGCACACACTCTAATTCCCCACGGGGAGATATAAAAGAGAAACCTGGGCAATAAAAAGAAAAGAGAAAAGACACTGAAGCGGGAACAAACAGATGTCATTTCAACTGACGAATCAAAGTGTGAGTGTGCGACACTCTTTTGTCTTCTGAAAAGGGAAACACAGAGGGAGAGACCTGACTGTAAGACAAGTCCTAAGACAATTTCAGCAGGTAGACAGGTCGCCGGGCTGGAAATACAAAAGCAGCTTTTACATACAGATACAATTTACTTTAGTTTATATTATACTAGAAAAAATGTACAAGTTATTATTAGTTAAGTACAACTGACACACTGACTGAGAAACAACAGTATAAGTTAAGGCTTGAACAGGACAAAAGCAACACCATGTCTGGGTGTGAATGTGTGTGGTCTTCTATGTTTGTGCGGACACATTTTGGTTCGAAACCAATGTTGTGAGGCCTCCAAACTTCACAGGTAGGATTAAGACTGGATATTAGAGTTCAAATTACAGATACACTCAGGCTGGGGTAAGGGGCCAGAAAAATGCACTCTGTCAAAGAGTGTCCTCACAACTATAGAGAGACCTGTGTGTGTGTGTGTGTGTGTGTGTGTACGTAAGTGCCAGGATCAAAGAGCACTATGGCTTGCTTTCACTTGAGCCATTTGCAACCCTAATGTTACTAGTGTAAACTCAATACATAAAGTAGGGATGCAAAATGGCAGCCACAGAAAGGCCACTAGAGGGAGATGTGACATCCAGCAGATGCCGTTTGCGTCTCCCTCCATAAGCTTTAGGCTTTAAGGTGGTTTGGTTCATACTAGAGCCTCTTCCTCTTAAAGTAGTCAGCGTACTGCCCTCCCAGACCCTGGGAGTGCTGCCCGATGTAGGCACCATCTGATGATGTCACTTCCTGGACTACCAACTGAGGATACTCCCTCTTATGGCCCCTTGTCTGATTCTGAAGAGAATGAATGAAAAGGAAGAAGATGTGAAGAAAGGATGTAGCACTTAAAGGAAATACAGAGAGTTGTTGGTCTGCTGCGCATTTACCTTAAAAGAAAGTGGTTAAAGCGCATTTTCCAAAATGTCAAGCTATTGTTTCAAATTTCAAAACAATTAAATGTTGAAGGAGGACGTTCATCAGAAAGTCGCTGATAATTTGCCATTGTCAATAATTACAAAGAACATTTGTACAACAGCATTTAAGTGCCAAATAAAAAAAAACAAAAAAAAATCTGAGAGAAAACAGAATATTATCACATTGTTAATCCTTTCATGGGAATGGTGCTTATGTGTATGTACTACATACATTTTTCCTGCTGTAAGCGACATGATATCTATGGAGAATGTTTCAAACTGCAGCTAAAGAAAAAATGGAGAGTGGGAGAAAGTGGGAAAAAAAAGCGACTAACTGTGGAATTTGATGGCAAAGCAAAGACACTGTGTTTGCGTTTAACAGTCTAAAGGGCGTAACTTCAGTAAGACGGGGTCATAGCGTCAATATGTGCAAAGAAATATAAATCTAGAAACAGGTTTATCTCAGACGTCTGTCTGCTCAGGTCATCATTCCTCGGAATTGCTCCTTCGTTTTTCTCTTCAGCTGACTGAACTACAAGATCAGATAGACAAACGGAAACCTGTACTGTAGCTTTGTTGTTAGATCTCACACATAATGCCACACCTGGCACACAAGTGAAGTCCAGTGTTATCATTATGGGTTAATGGGTGAACGATACTAATGCCTGCTGCTGCTAATGCAAAATATTGTGAATTCTCAAAAAGATTATAAAAAAGCATCTTATGTGTACTACAGAGAAATGTTAGATATGATACAGTATAATGACATGGTGACATAAAAACTAGTTCTTATATAAGCCCGTTTGATATAAAGGTCGGCTTCTCTTGTCAGTCAATGCAAATACGGATCCTCGCTTCACTTAGCAGCAGCCAGTAAGGCAACTTTACTCCCCAGTGGTTGGTTTGTTTCTTTTGTGAACCTGTTACAACAGAAAAGGTCATCCTAATAATCTCATTGAGTTTTAAAAACTCAGTGCTACGACTACAACTGAAGACTGCAACTACAGACTTAAAGATCTGAATGATGCACTGACATCTGCTCACTGCACTCACATATGTAACCAGAATAACATGAATTACTCACATAGTAGTAGGTGTTCCAGTCAGTGGTGGCAGTGTGTGTGTGCGTGACGGGGCTGGGTGTGGCTGCTGCCGGGTGCGGTGCCCCGAGGAAGCCGGGCATTAAGGGCAGGGTGCTGTAGGCAGGGAGCACAGCCGCAGCCGGCAGGACGGCTGGTGGAGGGGCCGCACCATTACTGACTGCATGCAGAGAAACTCCCAGAGGCTTACACACATCCTCCTGTTAGACACACACATACACAAACACACAGTAAATACTAGCGCACCATGTTCACAAATCATTTTCGGACACATTTTGTTGGTAGGTGGTGTATTATTGTAAATGTTAAAAGCACTTCACGATTTCACAAGGTAACAGGCTCACAGCTTTCTTCCCCCTGGTGGCCATTATAACACAGACTGAATACACTGATACTGAAACAGTATCAGTGTATTCCGTTTGTCTCTTGAAATATATGGGCTTATTGTTTTTCCTGGGGACAACCCATCAAAACAAAATGCCATAATGTCATGTCCACATAGTTTCACTTCAGTTTACTGCCAGGAACAAACTTTGTGTCTGAAATCCATCATTTCATTTGCTCCAGGATACCACTCTGCCACGCCACGAGACCCGAGACTCTTCAAGCACAAACTTCACAAAACACAGACACATAAACCCCTCGGCACTGGCAGATACAGGTGTGTGGAGATGGCTTGTATCAGCTGCTGGGTGCAGAGTGACATGCTCTCCCTAACAGGGTATCAGTGTCTAAGACAGAGGTCACACTCTGCAAATAAACACACATACAGACCCGCATGTAAATACCAGCATGTTACTCTGAGGGCTACAACCCGGATCATTTACACTCCATCTGCAGGACAGGATGTTGTTAAACTGAAAGATTTCAGTTAGATTTTTAAGGAGCTTTGGTTTTAAATGAAGCCTGTCGAGTGTCATGGATTAAATTTTCGAACATTTTGCACAAAATAATGAGTACTTGCAGAAATCAATTACTTCTGGAAGTGAACTGGTAATTCATGATCTCAAACTAATAATTTAGTGCCCTTTGCATCTTTATAAAATTTCATATTATCATATTGAATTTGAGCTGACGTGCTACTGCAGCCCATTCTTTAACATGCTGGTCTCATGTCTGAATGAGTCACAGTGACAATCTTACCTGGTCAGACCTACTAACATTTCTGCGTCTTTCAACAAAGTCTGAAATTAATAGTGGCAGCTTATCGTTAAAACTGCAGCAGCAAAAAAACGCCAAGGGAGAAAGTCATTTTCACCATTGTTCTTTTTATACACAGAAAATAAAATCAGTTAAACTATGGAGGACAGTGGAAGAATAAAGCTGAGCAATTTCTTATCTTAGATCATTCTCTAAAAACATTTTTTTCTGTTTGTGATTCGATTGGAGCAAAGGAGATACAAAAACACATACAACATGTGCACGAACCGACATGTTTCCCAGTGACGTCATCAGTGAGATACAGGAATGGTTTGTAAAATGACCAACTGAGAGTTTATGAGGAGATCACAAAAGCTGTTTTTGTGCTGTTTGAATCGCAAAGGTAATGAGAGGCAAGTGATTATTATCCTAAGAAGGAAAGCTGCCTTTTAATTCACTGTGGAACAACCTGTTGGCTCCAGCGATCGGGCTCAGGGCTCTGAATTTTAGGAAGGCTGTGGGAGGTTTAACACACTTCAACGCAGGAATAATGTTTTTGGTTTTGTTTTAAGGCAAGCCAGCTCACACAGTGTGTGTTCAACACTTGTTAATAAATATTGATAAGACTCTGTTTGACATGCGTATGGAGGTTTTGTTTAGGAACAGGTGACAGCTGATACAGGAGCAGACTGATGGATTTGGATGGTTGTGTGTGAAATGTTGTGCTTATAATTTTCCAGAGGAAAGAAATAAATAAACAGGCATACAGAATCTCTCTTCATGAACCTGTGCGGCAGCTCAATAATACTAATTAGATCCTGTGCTGACATAGTTCATCAGAAGTGAAGCTCGGCCTGGTCTTGATGTTTTGCATCAACACATCAGAAACCTAAGGTTTCTAGTGTCTGACAGATGTTGGGGAAGTAGCAGGATGTATAGCTGTGCTCTTAAATGATCTTTAATTTGTTATACTAACATTCATTTTGCTTTTCTTTACTGACATATTCATTGTAATAACTAATGTATTTACTGTAATTACCCTAATTACACAGGTACTTTCTCTCTACCAGTAGAGCTAACTGTGTGCACAGAATCTTTTAGCATTATTATTGCTACTAGCCATCATTTTGTATTTATATGCAGCATGTTTGCAGCTCATGTTAGTACATCAGAATGTACACAGGCTTGCAGCAATCTGGTCATCTGCTGATACTTTAAGACAGGCATCCACATTTGTGATCTAATTAGCAGGAGGGCCCTTAATGTTCATAATGGTCATTAATTAAGGCTTCAATAGCAAAATAAGTTGCAAATCCATCAGTGATGAAGCCTGTGAGAGCAGGAAACACTCTTCCTCTGTGCTACTGCAACCTGAACTAACCCTCTCAAGTATCATACAAGCATTGAAATGTGCTGTTGTGCCTGAAAAAAGTCAGAAGGCACATTAAAGTAAAATTCAACTATGTCTGCATGATGAAAAGCCATTACTTTAAGAGACAGATGAATCCAGCAATGTTAAATATTCTATGTCTCACAAGGGGCAGAGTGTAGTCTTTTCTAGTCATTCATTGGGGCTTGCTGTCATTTGATGTAGATTTATGGTGCTCTGAGTTTTGCCTGTAAAACAAAACATGACCTTTTACCTCACCAACTATCAGTATATCTTCGTATGTAAAATTCTATTGTTTTTAACTTGCATACGTTGGGCTCTGTAGTTTTACTATTACAAGCTAACGTTGTTGGAGGGTTATGACTTGATTTTAAGAGTAATGTTTGTGTGTATTCTGTGTGCACACACCTTGCTTGCATAGGCCTGGTTGGCCGCTGCGGGTTGGGAGTAGTACTGAGTGACCGCCTGCATGTAGGAACTGTAATCCCCATAGGAGGAAACTGGTGGAGCCTGGAAGAGAAGAGGATCTGCTTATAAATACTGCAGAAGTTAATATTTTTGGGATTATTTAAAGTTGTATGCAAAAGATTAGCCACTTTCCATGGTTTATGAATTTTTCAAGTGAAACCAAGTGAATACAACTTGAAACAAACTAAACTGGATACTACATAACCACAAAGAATCATATTCCTCTCCATGTGTAAAAAGTAAATTAAAGTGGTTGATTTTGTTTTCAGTCCCCTTTCTCTCGGCAGAGAAGTTTGTAAAATTATATTTAATATTGAAATATTTAAATCATTGTGCTCCTTTACAAAACACACATGACCGCACAGACAAAAATAATACAGTAACAAATGAATGTGTGTGTGCGTTACCTGTGTGTGCTCCTTGCTGTAGTCTGTGGCCGTGCTTTCCTGTGGAGCAGCAGTACTGTAGGAATGAGCTTGTGCTGCTTGGTAGTGCTGGTACCACTGCTGCATGGCCTCCTAAAGCACATACAAACTCGTCAGCAAACATCAGATGAAGTGCGGCTAGAGCAGAGAAATGTATGTTTGTTCAATGACTTTTGTCTTTGCAGATTTTTGCCTCCTTTATTTCTCTATGTCTCCTTCATTAACTATTGTTCCTGCCGTCGGCTCTCCCTTTTTCATCCCCTTTGTGTTGTCTTTCCAGACAAATTAAACTGAGCGTTTTATTGGTTATCTAATCATGACTCATTTGTTTGGATGAGTAGATGGTAATTAACATTTAAAATTGGGTTTGCATCGCACTGCAAATATCAGATATGTCACTTGCTGCTAGAGGAGGCATAACAACAATGAGAGAAAGAAAGACAAAGAAAGAAAAGACAAACAGCCAGTAGGGAAGCTTCATGACTTGTTCTGAGTGGAGTGTTAAGAGAGAGGAAGTGATAGGGACAGATGGAGACACACAGCACTCTCTGCCAAATCCTTTCTCGTTCTGTCTGTCCAAATATCCATACCCATTCTCATCTCTTCCACCTCCCTGCCTCCCCTACTTACAGCTCACTCTGTCACTGCTGCACTCATCATGCATCTATCAATTCAGCCAGCAATTATCTCTCCCACAGTTTAGATCCCATAAGATTCACATCCATACATCCATCAGCATATTTTTGCATTTCTGTGGGTGAGTGGGTCTGTATTGCATTGCAGTACCTGTGGGTAGGCCTGGTTGTACTGGCTGTAGTCAGTGGAGGTATCAGTGCTGTATGGAGCAGTTGTTGTAGATGCAGCACTATGGGAGAAGGTGCTGGAGCCCTGGGAGACGACTGGAGCCACAGAGCTGCCATAGACTCCAGAGCCAGGCTGTCCTGCCTGGCCTTTACTCCCCACTGACCCTGAGGAACCACGAAGGAGACGCAATGCGTTAGATAATATCTGTGTGTAATCAAAATAGATGTAAAAATTCCAAAATAACTTCGAAAAATATATATCTTTTTAGTATTAAATACTCTTGTGCCCTTGAAACTTGACTGAGAAGTTGCATTCTTGTTCCTTATTGAAGGATGGCAGCTGTTGTCATCACAGTTAACCACTCCTATAATCCCCTTCTCTAAAGTTTATCTTTATGTTCAGAACTCTATGTACCAAACAATCCATGCTCAGCCAAAAAAAAAAGATTAAGTACACAGCTTCTGGCAGAGCTCAGAAGATATGGAGAAGAGAACGTGACACAGAAGTAGTGTATTTAGTTATTCTGTGGTTTAACAAACTGTTCTACTTTAATGTATGTATGCATGTAATTATAATGCTACAGCCATCAGCCTGATTAAAAAACATACACCTATTCAGCTAAATCTCACTCATGTTATATTTTGTTCAAAAACTGAAGCTGTTTTGACAGCACCGTGTGACATCTGTGGATATATATCTATTTCGACATGTTTCCTTGACATAACTCTGGGTCACCACAATAATTTACTGTGCATGTATGTAATTCATGTAAAGAATTTTTATTTTATTTTATGCATAATATTTTTATGTAAAGCACTTTGCATTTAACTATGTATGAACTGAGCTATATAAATATTTGTACAATAGCAAGAAAAATATGTAAAGTCTTTTGAATTCCCTAAATTAATTTCAGAAAATGTGATCTGATCATCCAAATGTTGGCTCTCGTCGTCGACCCAGAGCATCACTATTGGGCTGATGTCTGGGCCACTCTAAAAGGTGGATTTTTTGTTCTGCAGCATCACCCAACTTATGAGCTTCATCTGTCAGAGGCAAACATTTATTTTCCCCTTCATAATTGCAAGCTTTGCAGGCCCAGAGGCAACGAAGCAGTCCTAAATCATGATATTTTTATGTTGGTATCCAGTGCCATTTTTACACCAGATGTACTATAGTGCTATGTGTTCTTCTCAAACAATTCAACCTTTGTTTAATTTATCCACAAAACATTTCCCTAGAAGCATTGTGGAGTTTGAAGGTGCTCTTTGACTAACTTCAAGCAGCCTGTTTTTTTTGTTTTGTTTTTTTTTAGGGCAGAAGCTTCCTCTGTGTCCTGCCTTGGATACTTTGCCTGTTCTATGTTTCGTGTATGGTAAAGTCATTAACTTCAAGCCTTTATTTGTTAATTTTATTTACCTCACTGAACATTCTGCCTGTGGAGTCATCTTGGCTGCGTGAACACTGCTGGGAAAATCATATCCATTTATAGATAATTTGTCCAAACTCTCTGAACTTAATCTGTGAAGCTTTATGCAAATCAGCAAATTTTGATTGTAGGTCTTGTGACATCTCTTTTTTGTGAGGCATGGTTCACATCAGCAGATGCTTCATGTGAATAGCAAACTGAAAATGTGTTGAGTGATTTTTAAAGTCTAACCCACACTTCCACTCTCAATTTTATGACTCGACTCGAGGTTTGCTAACTTTTGACTGCAATTGGCTTTTATTGAAATTATTAGCCAAGGGTTTTTTCCACTAGTAATTTTAATATTTTTTGTGGGGGTTTGTTGAAAGCATGACAGATTAGAACAGCTAATAGCTGTTTTTAGCTGAAGCTCGTCGTGCTTGTCTAGACTGGTGACTTATATGAAGATCAGATCACATTATTTTATTAAGATCAATTAATATAGAAAACCTGGTCATTCCATACGGTTCATGTATTTCACCTTTCTACTATATGTTTACCTTGCAGAACCACACCTGGCATTACACTAGCCAGGTTCAAATAAGGATTAGAAGGCAATCTGACTTCTTTAGGAGGATCGCCCAACAGTGAACTCTGACCACTGCTTACCTGAGGAGAGAGAAAGGGATTTGAATAGTATTATTTAAAGTACCACCTAAAATGATTGGAAGTAACAAACAATAAAAACATTCTGTTCATTTTGAGGTGATTTGGGGACTATTTTCACAAATGTAATTACCAGTAACTTGGCCCCTTAACCTCAGATCCACCTTCTAGTATCCTCTCGACCTTTACTCTTAACTTTAATTTGAATTATCACTGGGCCTGCAAAAACAGTACTGTGGCTTGTGCTGTGAGCTATGTTACTGCAAAAGTGAATTTCACCTCACTGAAGATTTTGATGACCTGCTGACGAGCTGATGAGGCTGTGGAAACCTGGGAGGACTGTTCTCTCTGTTAATTACACATTCCTTCCATTAAAAAGACTGAAGAGAAGAGAGCACTGGGACAGGCATCAGTTCCCCTAAGATCTTTAGTGCTGTGATCATCTCTGTACACTGAATTATTATGGATGACGATGATGTGAGCCTAGCAGTGCTTTTTTAAACCAGGTCTAGTCAAGGAGACGTGGACAAGCACAAAAGCAGGTGTACACAAATGCATGCAGGTGAACAGACATGGGTTTGACAAAGCAGGAGAAAGACAGCTGAGCAGGCACAGAGGCAGACATAAGCTTCATACTGTATCAGTAAATAGTGTTGAGACAGAAGCGTATTATGTGACGTTCCCAAAGGAGAGCTCCTGAGGGACTAAAGCTGTTTATTCATACACTCACTCAATGTGTTTGTGTTCTGAATGTGAGTGAGACCCAGTGGACTAAATCAGGAATAAATACCTGTTCACAAGGGACCAAAAGAAAAATGGTAGTGCAGCCGACTGTAAGTGTGGGAACTATAATAACTATTATTACTTTTTGAGTCCCATTAGGTTTTTAATTGATGGTGTTTTGATGGTAGTAAAATGTGTAAAAAAAATAGCCTGTAAATGCCTGTAAGGACTGACCACTCTCCAAAATGTAATGGTTTCAAACAGAAAAAAGTTATCAATTTTCTGCCAACCAGAGAGATCAAGAGACAGATGGTAACACACGTAGATCCAGAAGGGACGAGAATAATGAAAATGCAGAAGCAGAGTAGAATGAGAATTTATTCCCTGTGCTCACCATGTTGGTCAGGGAGCAGCCATCTGAGCTGTTGTGCTGGCCTGTTGATGTATAAACCCCTCCAGGGGGTTTAGGAGGAGGTGGGCCAAGGCCTGAGTTACTTATACCCAAGGAATAGCTTTGTCCCGCTAGCTGGGAGCTCACCATCGTCCCTGGAGGAGCAGGCTGCCTCTCACAGGAGGCGGAGGAAGCAGAAGAAGAGGAAGTGGAGGAGGGAGCAGAAGGATTTGTGGAGATAGAAAGGGTGCTGTTTTGCTCTCCAGCTCGACCCTGGAGGTAAGGCATCACACCTGCTGCTGAAACCACTACCGTGGCATTGTGGGTAGATGCTGGCAATGCCTCCTGGCCCATATCTGTAAGAGGAGAAGAGATGGCAGGGAATGAAGTGGGGGGGGAAAAGACACAAGAAAGAAAGGCAGGTCAGAAGAGGAAAAGAAAGGGAAAGGAGATTAAAAAAACACATCAAAAGAGAAGACAAGACAAAAAATACAGCAAATAGAAACAAAATAAAGGAAATGAAGAGAAATGAAAGCAAGGCAAAGGGAGATGCCAGATAAACACTTGAAATGGCTTTTACACATTACCATCAGTGTCTCTGTCTCCTCTGGACAGAGACAAATTACTCAGACGACTGGAATCTAAGAGCTCAGTCTGACTGTCTCCGTAGAGCCAGTAATATTTGCTCATACATCATCATTTATCATGTTTATTTACAGCCCAGCACTCTGCTGCACACTCCCAATATTTCACTCACTCCCGGGTTTAACAATACACACACATACATATAGAAAAGCATAAGCACCCACAGCCACATAGGTACAAACACACCTAATTTAAAGATGCTCATACACAGTAAAGGTAAACTCACACACATACAATCACACTTATAAATCCAATATTGCAGTGACAAATGGCCTCTGCAGTACAATAAAAGAATCAGCTATAATGAGCCTAAAGATAACCGTCCCAGTAGACACATGCACTGATAAAAGTCTCACATATAGACACCATCATATATGCAAAAATGTAAAATTATACACACCACCAAAAAGTGACGTGCGCACACACACACACACACACACACACACACACGTCTCTGTGCGCACACAGTCTGTGATACATCATTTCCAGTTAAAAAAGAGCTTTTCTCAGCTGGAGATTTGAATTGTAAATACATGGCAGCTTTCTGAGAATGTGTTGAACAGGAATGCAAAACTGTGAGGTATTTAGGAATCCGCAGAGAGACAACCCTGACACCTGACATTAACATTATGAAGGTTATTTACATATTTCTGTGGGCGTACATCACCCCCTTCTTCTGTGTTTACATCCCTTTTAACAACAGTTATTCATAAAACTATTCCCAGCTGCTACACAACAAGATATTTACTCTTTGGCAAGTGCTTTTATGACCATATGACAAATTACTGAGAAAAGATATATTTTTGGCATTATGGCAAAATGTTCTGTGTGTGGATATAAAGTTACATACCTGTATATCATGTTTATCTTAACAATTTTAAACAGAATTTTGCCTTTGAGCTGAAGCACATTCCACAAGGAGACACTCAAGTATTAATAAGGTAAGTCTGCTTCACTTTGACATCTACAAGAAAAATATTTATATATATGTATATATACAAATATATTTTCATACTTTTACCCATGTTTGGTCAAAACGGTGTAACAGCATAAGCGCTGATGACTCCATAAAGCTGGTGATAAAAATGACCTGAAATATGCTTATATTATCAAATTGTATTAAAAATTTATAATGGTCTTATTTAAGGTTGTTGTTAAGGTGTTAAGCTAAGTCTAACAAACAAATCAATCCAACAGAAAGAGATGAGCAAAGACTATAATCACTGAAAATCTTGGTAGCAACTACCAGCCTTTACACGAGAAATGATGATGACACAAACAACAAAGAAGGTGGTGTTATTGCAGCTCAAATGAATCGGTTTTCTGATATTAATTATCACAGCAGAAAAGGTGGAAATGACTGGTCAAACACTACATTACATACATCATTAAGTCATCACAAACCCTAACACTGTGACATTTAGTTATCTTTCTATCTTGAGTTCAGGACATAATTAAACTTCTGCAATAACTATTTTAAACCTGATAGCTAATTTATGCATGACAGGTTCAAGAGGGTTTTCCACAGGTCTGTTTCATGTTGGGTCCTGACCTCTACAGAAGAACTACAAGCAGTAAGCCAATTGTGTTATTAAAGCCTCATTTATATGCAATGACTATTTCAAATCATTTGACAAAGGCATAGCAGTGAGACTCAGCCCAGCTAACCTGTAGGGGAGTCTCCCAGGAGGCCTTTGCCCAGTGGCACAAGTCCTGGAGGCCGAAGAGACAAAGCTTTCTGCATCAGCAGCCTGGATGGGTCCCCGAGCAGACTGGAGACCTGAGGGGGGAAAGAAGAAGAGAAGGATGTATAACATGAAGATCAGAAAGAAGGTAAAAATAGAAGTGATCAACAAAAGAGAAGACAGATGTTGCAAGAAAAAGGAAGGAAGAGAAAGTGGGAGAAAAAAGGGAGACAACAGGGGATAGACAGAACAGATTTGAGCACAGGAGGAGGATCTACGAGGAAGCGATAGAGTGTGAGACAAAACAGAAACAAGACCGTAACGGACACAAACATAGTGAGGAAAACAACTTAACTGTACATCAGGTGTATACAGCATTCATTCTTATCTGAATGTTTATTTACATGCCACAGGGCATGATTATGATCGGTTACATGCCAGAGGATTAGGAAAAATGAAAAGAAATTATATATTCCGAATATTCTACATCTGACTTGTCAGTATCCAGTTTATAGAATCAAAGTACACCAAACACCAGCTAATGTGATTTAACTTTCATTTCAGCAATTAAAGAAAACACTAGAGACACTTTAAAAGAAAATATGCAAATTCAAATATAGAAGGAAATGTCAGCACCTCAAGGTCTTCCTTTAAGCAGAAAAAAGCAATTAGGTTGTATTATTTGAGGTTTGTATCATTTTATTATGCATGAGGTGCTGAAGATGAAAATGTAAAAGCATATATGCACATGGCCACAACTATGATTAACCCTCACCACGAACTATGCATATCATGTCACACAGTCACAAACAAGCAGGTGTCTTACACTACTGATGCGTTTGTCTTTGATGTGAAGAAGCTGTTGTTGTGCGAGCTGCATATGCAAGAGGTTCTGGAGAACTAGTCCATTACCGAGCATTGCACTCTACAGGGAAAAGGGAAACAGACGTTAACATTATACACACATCAACGCAACGCATAAATAAATTCCCACATAGATGTTGTTGGGACCTGGTGTGCTTTTCCCAGTGTGAGGAGTGCTGTGGTGAGAGGAGGTCTGAGGAACGGCAGGTTGGTGTGACACCCGTATTTCCCTGAAACACAGGGAACCAACAAACAAGAACATCAATCAGTGCCTCTATTTGTGATTCTCTTTTTTATATTTTGTTTGTACTAATGCATTAATCAATCATCGCAAAAGGCATACACAGGAGGAATTATTAGTCAAACAACCAATCCATCAGTCATTTACACCACATTTCAGGTTGTCACGCTGCTCTCAGTTTTATAACAAGCTGAAATAAAGCAAGATTGGGACATTATGTGGGCATGAAGCAAACTGCCTCCCTCATAACTTTTTCCAAGTTTAAATTTCATTTCGATGTCGAAGACGCTGTTGAAAATTAGCTCCAGCGAACAAACACACACAAATATACACACACACTGCTCAAAAAAGTTAAAGGAACACTTTGAAAACACATCAGATCTCAATTGGAAAAAAAAATCATGCTGGATATTCATACTGATGTGGAATGGGTAATGTGTTAGAAACAAAATGATGCCACATCATTTGATGAAAATGAAAATTATCAACCTACAGAGGGCTTAATTCAAAGTCACCAAGAAATCTAAACTGAAAAACTGATGCGGGAGGCTAGTCCAATTTGCTGAGTCATTGCAGCAACTTAAAATGGTGCTCAGTTGTTTGTATGGGCCCCACGTGCTTGTATGCATGCCTGACAACGTTGGGGCATGCTGACGGATGCTGTCCTGGGGTATCTCCTCCCAGATCGTGACCAGGGCATCACTGAGCTCCTGGACAGTCTGAGGTGCAACCTGGCAGTGTCGGATGGACCTAAACATGATGTCC
>JAUBNQ010000020.1:19303499-19313797 GCA_032353495.1 Ctenopoma kingsleyae
GGTAATTGCTTGTGTCTTCTCCTTGTAAGTCGCTTTGGATAAAAGCGTCTGCCAAGTAAAGTAAAGTAAAGTAAAATCTAAATGACAAAGAGTAGTATAAAGGTGCTTTCCTACTGGGGAGTTGTATAGTAGTGGTTCAGTCACCTTACCCCAATACTCCTCATACAGTCAAAGACATAATTTCGCCTTAGCTTTTTCCAACAGTGGCATAGTAGGTAGGCCATTATCAATTGTCTATGAACCCCAGGGTTGGCGGTTCGCTTCCCGGTCCCTCCCTGATTCCTGGTCACATGTCGAAGTGTCCATGGACAAGACACTGAACCCGTCCAGTCAGCACAATAACAATTTTCACTTTTAATTCCTATATCTTAACCTTATATGTTGGTATACCTCTTTTTGTACAGCAATTCCAGATTAATCATAGTAGGTCATGATAAATATTACCATTTCTCAGTAGCCTATTTGCCTCAGTAGCCCTATTAAAATGATCCAAATGATACACTTTCTATGGAAACATTTTGAGGGTGTGAACATACTGTGTTTTAGCAAACCCTGTTAATGATTCTGAGCGCATTCTAATTATAAATTGAATTATAAATTAAACTATCAAAATTAGTTTCTGAATTTGCATTATATTTATTTAATAAGGTTTATAGCTTTTTGATTTGTCCTACTTTTGATACTAGCAGTATAGTGCAGGTGAATGCCTGCAGCATTACTGCAACACAAACATCTGCAAAACTTACAGGTGACAAATAGCAAAGTAAACTGCTAAATCACAACAACGTGCATTCATAAGTGACAAAGGTGATGAAGGCTGCCCACTGGCAGGAGGGGCAGTTATCATGAACATCTGTTACGGAAACACACACACACACACACACAGCATGTAAAGCAAGAGGAGGAAGTGGGCGGAAAGAGAACAGCTCAGGCACATGCTGCTTTGTCATATTTGCATGCATTCGTGTTTACCTGTACATATGCAAACTTTTCTCTCTCTCTCTCTCTCACACACACACATACACAGTCCACTATTTTAAAAGAAACAAACACATGGACAGAAAATATCTTGTGTTTGTTTTCCACGTTTCCAAAAATCTGAAAAATTCAAGAACTTAGAAGTCATCCTTGGAAGCCAACCTTCTCCCCATGTCTCACTCCTGTGCATCTGCAAGTATGGTTTTATCCAGTGTGCATGGATTTAATAAAAATTCATTTTTAGTCTTCTCTGAGATTCCAACTGTACTGTCAGGTACACAGCTGAGGGGGTAAAAGTCTTGCTCAATACTTGGGTTAAACTTGTGAAGACTTTTTTTATTGTGAAAACTGGTGAAGGATACTAACAAATCTGGTCAAACTTTTAATTTTCTTTAGTTTTTTCCCACAGCAAGGAGGAATGCACAAAATACTGAGGTGGAGATTCATTTATTTTCCCTGGCACTTGTCATCAATTTTTCAGGTTAAAATGGCAAACATCACCAGAGACAGATTAAATCAGCTGTTACTAATTATTAATCTGTAGCGGCTAAAATTAAACTTGCCTATTGGATGGTTAATCTTCAAGCTGGTGTGTGTATTCAACCAAAGACTATTTGTGAAAATAAAAACAAAAACACAGCATTCTCTAACATCACTGCATGACTGCAAGTGACTTGCAGTTTTGTAGTTGAGCAAGAACCACACAGTGGCAGCTCTTCCCTAGAGAAACACACTAACCTTTCACATTGTCAATTTCAGAAAAATCCTGATGCATTTAACTAACAGCGTCAATATTTCAAGCTTATCAGTTTAATAACTCTAAATCTGGACATTAGTATTTGAAGCAAGTAACTTACCAAAAATAGATTTTGAATACTATTCATCAAAACTGCACTGCTTCTACAGACAATCGTTCAGCTGAGATTATAAATCCCAACTGAATCTATGAGTTTTAATTATCTATAACTTTGATTACTTGCAAATATTCTAATTACATTCAACATGCAATTGATAATTAGTTGGATCCAATAAATGGATTCTCATTCACTAAAATGCTAAAACCTAATCAATTTAATAAAATGGTAGGGGAAATACATTGCTAATGACTACTAACTGAACATCAAACAAGAAAAATCTAATTCTCGCATCCTCCTCATTCTTTCAACCAAATCCCTCAACCATCCCTCCCACCTTCTTTTTATTCCTTCTTTGACATTCTTCTATCTTTCCTTCCCTTCATCTCCTCTCAACCTACTCTTCTGTCTTCCCAACGTTCCTACTGCACACTTCTATCCCTCTTTCCCATCCCCCCACCTTTCCTGGAGATGAGGACCATCAGCAGGGCCATATATCTGACACAGTGCACCACACAACATATTGTTCACTAATGGGGCAGTGGGTATGAGGGGAATAGGAGATGGAGTTGGTTGTGCACTGACAGGTGATGAGGAGTCTCCTTCACAAAAATCTATAACCTTATGGAAGATACTGTAATATCAACATTTGCACTATGCATCTCTGGATTACTAAACAGAAGCAGGCAAAAGTAGCTATAGACTTTAACCTGTATCCACTACAAAGACATATATTGTCATTTTTTAAATTAAAGTAGAATAAAATTACATGACTACAATGACCATGAAAACTGCAATTTCAGGTGCAAGGGCAATTTGAGTTTCAGAATCTTGGCCCAAGAGCCCTTCAAGGTGTGAGCATGAGGAGCTAGGTATCAAACCAGCAGCCCCAGCTCCCCATAAAACTGGATGGTTATGAGTACTGATACACATTATAGGTGCATAGTTATTTGTATTACTGGTTAATTAATAAACCCAAAGAATAATTGAGATGAATCAATTAGTCTCTAAAATGCCAGAAAAGAGTGGAAAATGCCTATCACAACTACCCAGAGTGCGATTTCACATTTTTAAATTACTTTTCTGACCATCCAACTATTGGAAACCTAAAAATATTCAATTTACAATTATAAAAAAGATAAATGCAGCATGTCCCTGCATTTGAGAAGCTGTAACAAAAAAAGTGTTTTTCTTTATTGTAGTTTTCTATTGCATGATCAATTATTATCTATAGTCATTTTAAAATGTTTCAGAATCGCTGCAGCCTTTCAGGCAAAAATGAACAGCGGCAAATGGAGTATTTAAACTACAATACAGGATTGAAAAAGTTTTAACCATTCAAAAAGTTTCTGTCTAACAAGCTGCCAGCTTGATTATATATCTCCCAACATTAAACCAGTAGTCAGATCGATTGTCAATCTAACAGTATTCCTACAGTCAATGACCGCATAAGGTCAAAGAGTGAACGTCTCCTTTAAATAAATAGATTTATGTGACATCTTGAGCAGGGCAGGCTTCTTGCAGCTCTGCTTTCCGACTGCTCTGCTTAGGCTCACTCAACATATCACACTCGATCTGACACATGAATAATGTGGAAAATACAGAGAGAGAAATTCCACTTGTGTTCCCTCACCTGATCCAAGTGACTTTTCCTCACTTTCCTTCTGATTCTCATTTCTCACACACACTGTGCCGTCACACTCTTTCACACTCCCTTTTCTTTCTCCTTTAACACCTACAACCACCAGGCAAAATGCAGTTTCTCCACAGCAGTACACTTCTCTATAAGAATGTTTGGTGCTACGACCGTTAAGAAATACACCATCAGCACCTCTGACAAGCTGCCTCATGAAGACTTGCAGGCAGACACAAGTAATAAATGACACTTGGCAAGATAATCGGGAAAAAAAATCATGAAGTTATACACAGTGAAGTCTTTTGAAGTACTTGCATGTACAATAAAAGATAAACTAACTGATCTCTTTTTCCCTCCAGTGAAGAAGTCTGATTATAGTAAACTGTTTAAACATCATGTCAGGTCAGAAATAATGGATTCCACCACCACATTTTGGAGTTATCTGAAGTAGTTCTTACTCTTGTTTACAGTGCTCAAAAATGGTGCATTTCCTGTAACACATTAAGCTGTGCAAATGCATGACTAAATTTATCTCATTCTAAAATGGCAGGAAGGTAAAAGGCAGTTTGCAAATCATATTGTTACCTTGGTCAGTTTGACTGACAGAGGTAAGACAAACAGATATGCAGTTTCTCCACTTGAAAGCAGCGGACCACTTTTGCACCTCACTTTGTAAGACATGTTACACATATGATTTTAGTAAACAGAGGATGTAAATTCAGAGCAAATAAAATACAGATGTTTTAAATAGTGTTAATGCTTTTTATATTAAGTTTATCTAGTAGGATTAACATCTATCAATTATTTTGGCAATCAGATGAGACATATAGAGTGTTGATTTTCATCAGTATGTGAACTGTCAGCTAATATGTTGATAGAAAACTGCTTTTAACTGCTGAACTACATGGCGTTTAAACCTGACTACGCGTATAAATCAGATGTGCGGCTTGTTCGAGGAAATCAAAATATTAACCAAAAGATAAAGTGAGGTCAATGCCGTGTTAGCAACAGCAGACAAGATCGCGAAACAATATTAAATATACTGAAAAGTACGACAGTCAGTGCAAACTAAATTGCTGAAAACCACAGACGCGCATTAAGTCACGTTGTGCGTACAAACTGAAAACCAACTGAACCACGATACTTTTTCCCAGTGTAAACTACCTGGCTAGTGGTGTCAGGCGGCAGGTTCTTAATGAGGATTTTCCTCCTGTTGCTCAACTCCTGGCGAGTTTTGGCCAGTCTCCTCTCGATCTCCTCCGGCTCCAGGTCCGGCAGGTCGCGGAGACTAATCCCCGGCTCGGAGGGCTGCGCGGCCGCCGCCTCCTCATCCTCCGGCTGCCGGATCTCGGGGCTGTCCATCTCCGGAGAAAGTGCGCTCTCCCGGGCTAGAGAGGAGTGAACGCTGGGCGGCTGAATGGATGAGGCTGCCGCCATCTTGGGTATCTGAGAGAAAAGTGTGAGGGAAGGGTGTGTGTGCGTGTGTGTGTGTGTGAGTGAGAGAGAGAGTGAGTGAGAGAGAGAGAGAGAGAGAGAGAGCAGGTGGGAGGTGTGTGCGTAAAGAGAGAAAGAGCGACATTAATAATGTCAGGATCTCTTAACACACTCGTTAATCTCTGAATAAAATCCTTTTTTTTTTTTTAACGTATGTAGCATACATTTTTATATTTGCCTATGCAATACGTGAAACGGTCATCAAATGTGCAGTGATTTTGGTTGTTTTGTTGTTTTTCTGTTCTACTGGAAGACACGAAACTACTTCCAAAAACAATGAAACTGCAACTGGTGACATTTCATTCTATTACATCCACACACAAAAAAAATCCTATTACAGAATATTACATTAAACGAGTGCAGGCTGCACTTCAGACTCCTGGCGACCCCAACTGTCTGCTAAATGTATAGGAGTCAAACCATCAGGCTAATGGTTTGTGTGTGGAGGTTTCTGAATTATTGTTGTGTAATCAACAACTCTTGTACTTGCTTGTTTGTTGCCATGACTAATCTTCCTCACTCCTTTAAACAAAATCCACATTTTAGGCATAAACAGGAAGGAAGGAATAATAACCATCCCCATGCTGAATCTGACAAATGTTCTGTGTTGTTAAGGATGTAAATGAAGCACACTCCTACTTTTTAGACAGAACTGGTAATTATATGCACAACCTTGTACGTTTGATTACTGAGATAATCTCAGTTCTTATTTTTATTCTTCAGCCCAATTAACACATTTCTTCTTTTGGTCAAAGAGAGAGAAGGGGGAGTGGGGTTGATTGGAGAACATCTCTAAACAACTGTTCCCCATGTGCATAATGTGACCATGAATGGCTGTGCGCCTTCCCTCCTTTCTACCCAAGTCATCCAGTGAATGCCAACCTAGCAGCCAACCGAGCTTGCTTGCTTGCCTGCCTGCCCACCGTGGGTGGAAGCTGCTCCTGGCAAACACAAGGGGAACAGAGCTCCCTGCCGAGTCTTCACAATGCCTATGTAGCTTCCGCAGGCTGACAGACAAACACTCCGTATACGCACACTCATAAGATGCATTTACACTCATCTAGGCACAAAAACATGTCAGTAGGCACACATCAACCCACTTAGGAAATATTTAGAGCGCGATTATGCTGAGGCCTGTAAGAGATGGTGAAATCAACCTCCATCATCCAACCTCCATGTTCTCTCTACACCATCTGTGAGAAGTGTTTCTTGGCAGATTGGAGTCCAGACAATCACAGTTGTCAGTGGGTGAAAACAATCTCACATTGCCAAATGGATGAACCAGAGTAACTGAAACGCACTGACTGTATGAAGAGCATTTGCATGAATGCTTCAGTCAAGCTTACGTTCTGTCCACTTTAGAGCAGAAAGGCCAAAGAAAAGAATGAGCTGTAATTTCAGACAGACTAAATAGAGCACAAACAGCATTTTCTTCCTGTGAAACACATGTTGTAATATATCAGTCTGATGCTACCTAGTATTTCATGGATTATAAGTCACAATATGTCCTCGTTCATATCAAAATTGAAAATCCCCCCTCACCAGCATGAAATGCAGCGAACAGATTTGAAAGAAAATTCTTTTAAATTTTACTTTTTACAATTTTACATTTATTTTTTATAATTTATTTTAGGTACCACAGGATGTAGCCGTAATATGTCAAAATACTTCTGAAAATGGAGAGTTTAGTATTGTATTAGGCATATGGTGATTAAGAGAACATAAACCAATCATTTTAGTAAATAATTTTAGTTATTACTTTTCTAATTTTCAGCTTCTGTCATGTGAGAACTTGCTCTTTACAGTCCTAGATAGCAAAATTTATATTATTTTCCAAACATAAAATTACACTATAAGTAAGTTATCCAAGACAAAATGTTAGTTGCAGGTCTCTTAGACAGTTTGGGTTCCATAAACACCAGGCTGCATCTCAGACTCTGTTGTAAACTTATATAAAGCCAGCATTACTACTCCATACAACTTCAAGTTACAAACTCATGTACTCGGAAATCAAAGGTGACACATTCTCCTGACCAGCATGTTCATTTTTGCTTTATTTTATGTCCAACACACATCACAATCAACTGAAATAAATTTTTCTTACACTTGAAAAACACTGAGAAGAAAGGTTTGGACCTGACTGCAGCTCATACAAAACCCTGCTGACAGATTGGGAGACATGAATCACTGAGCAGTGGTTCCTTGAAAAGACAGTGACTTGCCTGTCACTTGTACAGGCTGATTTGCATGAATCACTCCACTAAGTGCTAAACAACATTTCCATAAGAGGACAATTAATTTGTTCTCTCAGTCTCCTGGCACACACTCATGCCAGCACTGTATTACACCCAGACACACTCCATTACATACACACGTTTGCATTAACTCATGAGAGCCTACAACCACCCTGAACGGTTACACAAACTGCATCTTTCAAAGCTTTTTACCTATGTTCAAGTCAAACCCCATAATAATGGGCCATGCTTCACAAACCAAAGGAAAGACATAGACGTTAGCCCCTCTCCATCTAAAACACAAGAGCCCTGCTGGTGCTTCAGCGTGTCAGCCAGTGATTCACAGCCCTTTGGAGTGGGTGGGAGTAGAAAGAAGAAGCAGGAAAATGTTCACCGCAGCTCGGTGGGACTAAGAGTGTGAGGGCGTGGGTGGGAAGAGTGGCTGAATGGGCAAAGCAGGCACCTGGGATGAGCTTGGTAGGCGTGAGGATAGGGGTAGGGGAAGAGAGGGGGGTGATCCCTAAGTGGTTCATTGCGTGTGGGAGTTGTGATGAGCACATACATGTGTGTGCATATCCTGTTGTGAGGTGTGATTATGGGTATCCCGTAATGCTGTTATGAACGCAGGTGAAGAAGTAAAAGTGGACTGTAGGCTCTGCCTACATTTGTGAGGCAGTGCTCTGCTTTTATAAATGATCAAATGTACTGGGGTGGTGGCGTGGCTTCTCTTCGCTTATAACATAGAAGAGATTAAGGGACATGTGACCTACTAAAAACAGCTGACCTCAACCCATGGGGACAATATGCACAATAGTTCCCTGCTCAATTCATGTCCTAATTACAGTGGTCAAAAGCATAACTCATCATCAGTGCATCAGGGAGGCCACTTTTATGTGGCCAGCAAGTAAGTCAGTAAAGAGAAAGTTGTGTTTATTTTTGTGCGTACTATGCCCTGTTTTTAACAAACACATAACTCATGCAATTTTTTTTACGTCTTGATCCCCCAAAGACACCAGTGAGATTTTTGTATGTTTTGTTCTACTACTATACAGTTGTACTTTTAAATCCCTCAACACATTTTGCTGTAAAGTTCAAATTTTGTCAGCTGTTGCTCAATTTCCCCACATATTTTTAACAAAACATGTCTGTCTATGTTATTCAGAAGCATATAAATTTCTTGCATGCAAGACTTAAGATGATCACAGTGCTAAGATGCACTGGGGAAACTGGGACTCTGGACTGCACAAAAATATGCTGCTAGTGCATGTCTGCTGTACTAGTTGGCAGAGTGTAGACTGACTGAAATGACCCGAGGGTGCTTGGACACTGAGCTCAGTGCTCTAATTCACAGCGTTTCTCTGGCAGGGAAATGCAGACAGCCCAAGAAAAGTGAAAGGGAGAGAGTGGAGGAGATACAGTGACAGAGGGAAAAGCAGAGACATGTAGAGGAGGTATGAATGAATGTTGACAAACTGATAAGGTTTATGGGACATGGCGACAGGCAGACAGAGACATGGGGAGAGAGCTCCTTTTCTCGTTCAGCTCTCAACAGTGCTGAACTACTTCCCTGCTACTTCCCTTCAGTAAACTGAGATCCTAGTGTGCCATTCCCTTTAGTCACTATCAACCTCAAGGAGAAACAATATACTGAGCTGCACACATGACCTATCTTAAAATAGACTTAGACACAGTATCTTTTCAAAAAGATGCCTCTATGCTTACCTGTTCTGTTGTTTATATGAATAAAATGTGAGATGTGATCAAATGTAAGTATCAAAGATAACTGACCTTACAAATTTGCAGATGTGCTGCGTTGAATTCAGCTTCAGTTATATCTGTATACAACAAATTAAATGTAGGTGCTTCAATATTAATCTCATACTGGCTGTTATACTAGAACATTAATACTATTTTAATGGAATAAAAACATTATTTGATTAAGAAAATGTGCAAAGTGCACCCTTGGTTCCTTCTAAGAGTAAAAAAAATAACACCCAAAACCAAACAGCCTCTTGTCACATTGTGTATGAACCATGTTGCCTTCCCATCTGTGGTTGTTTCCCAGATCCCCTGGCATGAAATTCCGTATGTACATAAAAGCCTCATAAATAACTGATAGGTCTTCCAGGCAGTATGTTCCACTATTCTTTCTTCGCCCACAAATGGCATGACCTACAACCAACTGCTTGAAACACACTGAAAAACCCCTTGGGGTGCTAAGTGCAGATTGTGGTTCAAACAGCATTTTACTCTGAAATCTCTTTTCCTTCAAGTAGAGGTCAAGCGCTAAATTGGACTTTGGAGATATTTCTATACCACAAAAATCATAAAGCTCTTGAATTTTGAACATAACTCATGTCCATTTTGTATCTTTACCTTAAAAAGATTGCTGACTTAACTAAAACATGAGGCTTAACCTTTATTATTTTCAAAACATGAATTCACATATATGTCAAACAGAGTGGATGCTGGCATGCATGGATCTTTATTTTAAAGCATATTTTTCCAACTACTGACTCAAATAAGTGTCTCAGTTCAACACAGCTCTTCATGACATTTAAAAATACTCTCTTCCAAACAAGGCCAAAAAGCCTCTGAAGAGCAGTGTGTAGGTGTCCTAAATGTCCCAGTGTGAACCAGAGAGAATAATGCAAGCTGGAGAGACATCAGACAATATTGCTCATCAGTGAGTGTGAATATTGGGCCAGGTATTGACGCAACACACACAAAATCCCCCGGCATAATGATAATAGATAATCTCCTTGGATTACTGCGCGCAGGGTGGTTTATAGGTGACCTGTTCCGTGACCTCCTACAGTAAGAGCAAAATGGTCTTAGGCAACAGAAAGGCACAACTAATTAGCCATATAAGGGACAAAATATCAATGGGAGGATTTTTATCCATACTCTTTGTTTTTTCAACATGTAAATAAACCCACTCACAGTTTTAATCACACACTCGATCTTGTTCTGTCTTATGGAGTAGAAATTGATCATTTAATAGTGTTTCCCCAAAACCCTTTGTTGTCTGACCATTTCTTAATAACATTCGAATTTACTATAATTGAAACTACATCAATTAAGAAAAAATTCCACTACAGT
>JAUBNQ010000020.1:19324845-19343941 GCA_032353495.1 Ctenopoma kingsleyae
CACACACACAATTCCTCTTTCCATCGATGCTGACGTAGCGCATGACCTCATGGCGCACACAGTGTCATCATGTTTGTTCCTTGCCTCTGTTAATCTACGCATGAGTGTGACACAGAAGTAAAATGTCTCACCATGGTCACTCTCTGTCCCAGACCGTCCCCAGTACCGCCGTCTCCTCTCTGGAGTGTGAGTGTGTCTCTCGATCACCGCAGCTATAAATCTAGTGTTACTGACTGGAAGTGAAGAGAGTACCCGGGTCAACACAAATGTCCTGTTTCACATACACAATACTTAAATATTTCTGCTTTGAAATAAACTTACACACGGTTAATATCTAGAACAAATACTTTATAAATATTTAAATAGCACCTACTGATTCCTCTGTCCTCGTGGCTGTCTTCGTCCCTCTCGTCTCTTTCATTATCCAGGTTAGACATTCTCACTGACATTTCTGGAGCAAAATGAAGGTGAAAAGAGTAAGAGAACAGAAGCACAAGGCTGAGCTGACATAGATTCTACAGTACTAGTCTAAAATGTACGGCATTACAAGCATGACAAGATGGAAATACATGTGTATACAGATGTATTAGGCAGAAGAAAAACATGTTTGTGTACATCAGAGTTCAGTTTCTACAAAACGAAGGGCGTGCATGCTGCTACCAAAAACTGCAATTTACTTTTAATCTTATCTTTGGCCATGTACAGCATGTGTGTTTTTGGTGTAGGCTGAAGCTGCAAACAACAAATGAACGTGACTTATGCACATATAAAGCTAACTATTATGACTTCACTGCATGAGTCAATTCCTCAGTAATGCCTTGTGATACAGAAGCCACACTCAACCATTTATTCCAAGTTGTTTACCAAACTATCAGACTGAACGGGACTTGGACCGAAGAGCTTTAATGAGGCTGTAATCTTGTTTGATGTTTTTGTCAATATCACTGAGTAATTACATAAATCATGCAGCAGCAGCTGCTAATGCTAATGTCAGCTGTTTAGCTCCAACAGCAAGTGCCACATCGCTTGTTAATCATGCTGCTTAAAACTTTCTTTCTTCCTTTGATATTTAATGAAATGTCAGCATTTGGAGAAGAAAATATAAAGGTTCAAACAAACAACTACCAAACGGGTTTCCATTGTTGCTCTTGTCATTTTTTGGCATCACAAGTCAACCAGTGGGTATACATTTCAATTTTACTGACCTACAGCATAAGTTGTTAGGTCTGATTTTAACGTATGTATCGGTGAGACAATCACACTTACCCTGTGCTGCCAGTGGTGACATGTGCTGGTGTGAGCGCCTGTGGATCTGGTGTCTGTACGCATACACAGCCAGCACCAATACCATAATACACCCCATGATGCCCCCGGCAACGGGACCCACAGGAGCGCTCTTGATCATGTTCAGAGATGCCACCTCCTCATCTGCAGAGAAAGAGAGAGAGAGAGAGAGAGAGAGAGAGAAACAGACAGACAGGAAGAACGATATTTAAAGATGGTACAAAGGATTTTAAATGAAGCCTGTATCAAGCAGCTTGGGCTCAGATCCTAACTCATGCTGAGATGCTGGTACATTTTGTATTTCACTTCTATTCTGTAATCAGTGTGAAATGTCACAGAAAATTTGTTCAACTGCAGGCTGTTCTCATTTGAAAAGAAAAAAAAAGATAGATAAAAACAAGAAACAGAAAATTTTCAGTCTATCATAATTAGAGGTTCTCTGTCTCAGAAATACAGAGACAACAAACCATGTTTGACTCACCTAGAAGGCCCAGGCCATCGGCATAAGGACTCTTGGCTCCGACAATGCCACCAAAACATTCCTTCTGCAGGGCACAGTACGGCTTGTCCAGATGGGTCTTACCATCACTGTCTACCATACACCACTCACAGTCCAACACACCAAAACAATCACTGAAACAGGGCAGAGAGTACAGAGAAACAACAATTTGTTAATGTTCTCACCTTAAATAGGTAAGAATACTTTCTTCAAGTTTTAAAGTATTCATATTGATTCATTTAGACAGGAATTCAGCACTGTGGCTTGTTGTAGTAGAAGAAAATGTAGAAAATGTTTTACTAACTCTGCCTGAGCACACTTGTGTGTATCATTCAAGCTAACAAGGTAAAAAGCCTGGATCAAATATGCACTAAAGTTGGTCAAATGTTTTCAAAATGACTACATTCTGTATGTGAACTACAATCAATGTCAATATCAACCCAAAACTATATTTCCCATTTACTACCACTTGGAGGCACTATGCCGTGGATGATTATCATATCATGGATGTTCATGTCACTTTGTAATGCACCCTATTTGTCATGTGGCTGCATGTGTATGGCTCTCAAAGAATAGATATAGATGTAAATTTCAAACATACATTTGTTTATTCATTAGACATGTTGATATGTTCTGTGCAGGTGTGCAGCTTAGTGTGTGTACCTGCTGGTGTATCTCTGGCTACAGCGAGTGTTGATGCACTGGGGCAGAGTGTCATGCAGACTGGGATCAATCACATTCAGACTGACTGGCTCCTGATGCACCTCACAGCTAGGGTTCCTGTGCAACACAAACACACAATCATAAAACACCCAAGGTGCAGAAAGGTGCAGGTTCAGTACACATTCTTGGTCAAACCATTTAGCGGACAATCAATCAAATCCAACCAAATCCAAGCATGACAGGAAAACTGACATAATAGGAATTAAGTGTATAAACGCACAACGTAACATGTTCGGCATATCAATGTATGCAAAGCAGCTCTAAAAAGGACAAACATCAGTGCTGCTTGACACAAAGATGAGAAAATTCTGACAAGGAAAAATGATAATTGCATGTCTTCCTGAAATAAAAGAGGAATTGGCATTTGAAACATTGATGTGCTGTCAAAGGCTGCTGATGGTTGATGAAATAGAGTGGGTGAAGAGAGAGAGAGATGAGAGGCACAGAGAATAGGCAGAGGCACAAAAGACAAAAGGACAGATAAAGCAAAAGAGAGTGAGAGAGAGAGAAAGAAAAATGAGAAAACACCCACAAACATTTACTGCACATGAGGCAGCAAACAGCTCCTACAGTGTTTGTGAGCACACAAATCCACAATTAAAATCATGACAAGATTATAAAAAGGAGGGATCTCAATCATTAATGCTAAATACTAGCAAGTAACAAAATGTTTTAGAACAGATATAAGCTATGAAGCATCTGAATTTGAGGATGAAAATAGTTTATTTACACTGATGACATGTTAGTTACAGAGTACTTCAGTGTGAGAGTTCATACAATAAACAAATAAAATGGTTAGAGGAACATCTCATTCTGGGTCGTGATTGATAGTTCAGTCACTACAATGTGGTGTAATATAAACACTAAAACCTGGAAGTTATGGTTTTGCTTAAGTCAAAGTGTTGCAAAGAGTTTGAGCTGCTTTAAGTGAATGTAAAATCCTAGTAGACCCATTGATTTCCAATGGGTACATCACTACACCTTACTTTTCTCTATTCTGCAGCATGAAACACAATTCACAATCAATGTGAAAGCACAGACATGTCTTGCACTCACCTGTTTTCAGCATTGGTGAGGTTGCCTGTGCACTCATTGACCTCTAGAGGGCACTCACATGGACACTCACACTCATTCTGCTCCATCCTATAAGACAGGGTTAAGTATTCAGTGAGACATACTATCACTGGGATTATGGCACCTCTAATGACTCTGCTGCTGCACTATACTACCAAACCTGGATCTTTAATTCACTTATGTACTTACTTATTCTTGTGAACTTGTACAACAAACATGCAAAATAGATAGAATAGACTTTATTGTCTTTGTACATCTTATGTTAGCAATAAGTCAAAGTGTCTGAGAGCTACACAGGAAACCCTTCATGAATGTGTGGATGACATAAAGACCTGTGGCAGTTGAGACAGAGACGATCCACAGTGCTGCAGGCACAGAATGCCAGAGAGTCACATGTCTCGTTGACAATACCAGCAAAGGCATTGGTGCCAGGGATTCTGGTCAGACGATACTTAGAGCAATGGCTACCATGGACCAGGTTGGTGAGGTCTCCCTGAAAGAATGAGATCAACACATCATACCTCTGGGTATTAGGATATTCAACCTACTTTATATCCTGTCTAAAATCCAATGTATCATATATAATAAGCCCTCCACTTAATTAACCATAATAAATTAAAGTATCTATAAATAGAGACAACAGAAATAGGGACATTTGAAGCCAAACTACGGTTAGAATTTGTGTTATTTTATTCAATCTTCTTATGACATGCTGACAAATAATTACCTTAATAAGCTGCAGACCTCAAATTCATTCAGTCTCTAACTACACAAATTCACTCTGTAGAGTTAACAGAGTAGCACATGGAAGTAGGAATAAGTCATAGTTGTGACACCGCTGATCACCACTAGATGGCAGTCTTATACTATGTTACTGAGTGTATCCACTTGAAGCTGTGTGGCTGTATTGTTATACTGTATATACAACTAGTCATCCTGTAGTTTTCTGACTTACCACTATGCTAGTGTTGAACTTGTAGAAGCGCTGCACAGTGCGGTCACTGAAGCTGTTGCAAAGGTTTTTCTTGACAAAGTAGGGATGGTTCAAGATGTCATTCGCCACCAGCGGCTCCTGCAGTCACAATGACAGCGTGGCAAAGTGAGGAATAATATAAATATATATAACAATAAAAGACCTAATCGCAAATTCAATTTTTCAGAGAACCTCCTTCCAAATCCTTCCAAAATATGCATTTAAGGTATGCTTCTTTATGGATGATGATTATATATGTTTATGCAATAATCCCACATTTATGTGCCATTTTTAGAGACTACAGGTGGATTTAGTTTTACAATCACACACATTTGTCATTTGTTAGAGACATTCTTTGACCTTACTGTTGTATATCTGTGAAAAAGACATATTGATTGTTTGATGCGATTTGTATGTGTTATTGATATTTTACATCTGTATATTTGTCTCTTGATGCTTTACCTTATGTGTGATGTGTTGTTGCTCTGCAGGAGCATGACCTTTGGGGTCAATGAGAGTAGGGTGGGCAACCAGGTATCCTCTGTCCTCCATTATGAAGCACCTACGACAACAGAAACAAATGTCTGATGACAAAGGGATGATGGTGTGGATCAGTTAAAATGATATGCAAACTTATATTAGTCACACCATTTTTGTGTCATTGATCTCTATTTGTTTTTATACTCCTCTCTCCTATCTGCCCCACACCCTGTATGGGGTAATCCTGTTTTATATGGCCCCAGAACACCAACAGACAGAGCATGACAGAAATAAAGAGAGAGAAGAGAGAAAGAAAGGGGAAGACGAGGTACTGGGAGAGAAAGCGCTTGAAAAGAAAGCATGAAGAGAGAAAAATAAAAGTGAGAAAGTAAGTGGGACTGATGCAGTAGCAACAACATATCTCCAGCTGCAATGCCGTGATAATCAGCTTATATCTTCCTCCCTCTCTCTTTTTTCTTCTCAGTCTCTCTGCAAGTTTAAGTCTTGCTCAGTGAAACAGAAATGTAACCACCACTAACAAAAAATGGAGGAAAGAAAGAATGAATGATTTGCACGAGGAGCTGAGTCACTGAATTTGGTCAATGACCCTCTTCCTACCTGATCTTGTTGCCCTTGTCTTGGTTGCAGATGGGCAGCAGGTCCAGCAGGACCTTATAGAAGTAGCGCAGGGTGAAGTCTATACCCATCACTGCAACTGCATAACCAGGAGCCATCTGAGAACTGCAGAGAGATAAAACGTCAGAGAACTACAGCATGAAGTGACATGAAGTGAAAAGATCTGGAAAAGAAAGGTTTACACTGAGAAAAGTAATTCAGTTTCAGTGTCCTCCGAGTCTATAGTTGACAACAGATCTTCAGGATAACAAAGTTTACTTATGTCTGACAAAAAAAATTCTCATTAAACAGATACACCACACACACACACACACACACACACACACACACACACACACACACACACACACACACACCTGCACACTGTGTAATTCTGTGTTTAGGCAGACTACAGACTGCACAATGATATGCTCACTGAGCCGGTAATCAACAAGCTAATCCTGACTTATCAACCACGCTGATAGTGAGTGCTCGTGTATATACTGAACATTTCCATGGACCAAGGTAAACAGTTTGCATTTGTATTGTACAGATGCAAACAGTGATGCGGTGAGCTCTACTTGAAGCTCACTGAACTAAAAGCAATCACGTCAATCTCAGCCACAGTTACAAGGACAAACTTTAAGGCATTGATCATGATGAGCTGGTTTGAATACAACGATATGCTCGACAGCAATTAACTGAAGGTAACAGTGACTGAACACAGACCATTTGGATAAAGAATAGTATGTCACTCACTAAACAGCACTGAAGCAAAAACAGTGAGTGGCCTCTTTTAGTTTCCCTCAAATTATTTCCTGCCTTCAGAGATAGAGCAGACTGGCTGCAGTGACTTCCAGGCTTACAGCCTAACTGCCCACAATTATAGCTGCGCTCGTTATCTCATAAGTGGAGCCGGTAAAATTAAAGCCAAAGTGTAGAATTTTACAGGAATCATGAAATGGTTATGGATACTTTTATTAAACATGTAAGTACTGACCAAGCTTGAAAGATACTAGACCAACGTAATTGTATTTTGCAGATATAAGCAAATGTAGAGTTTGACTTGAAAAAGTTGGACATAGGAAAAATAAGTAAAATAAAATATTCAAGTAAGACTGTTCTGGATAATTCCAAAAATGGCAGGTTAATTGGTAACAGGTAAGGAAAAGGCTCAGCCTTTACAATAAAAGATGGGTCATGGCTCACTTTGTGCCAAACATCATGAGAGAATTGTCAATTCAAAAAGAATATTTTTCAATGCAAGACTGCAAAGAATTGAGGTTCTTCACAGAACATAATGTTGTGAAACTATTCAGGGATTCCAGAGATTCTTAGTGCATAAAGGCAGAGAGCAGAAACCACTGTTCAGTGTGCAAGACTGTACTTACCTGGAGGCATGGATTGTGTGGCTGATGGTGACAACGTATCCCGCTCCTCCTACATCCAGGTACGGCCCCGTGAAGGTGATAAGGCCAGGGTTAGCCACAGCATGCTGGTACCTGTACAACACATCACACAGGCACACATATATGTTTCATTCAACCAATTATTATTTAGAGAAATGTAAGAATATAAATCTCATTAATCTGCAATTGTTTCTGTGGACAAATCAAAGAATTCCTGATGCAGTTGTTTTTACAACAGTAGAATTTAATGGCAAATATATAAACTCGGAGTTTCCTTGTCTTAGGAAAAATGTAGTGTACTGCTTCAATTCAGTTTGACGAGAAAATCTTAACTGGAGTGAAAGCATTAAAGCCTGGAGACAAATTTTAAGCACAAACAAGCACCTGCAGATTGCACACGAACTCTCCCTTTAATTCCCATCTACCCAAAACTGTTTCATACTTTCTTTTGCTACCAAGAAAAGAAACACACACCTTCACCCCCTTCTTCCTCCCTACACACCCTCCCAAAGTAAGCCTTACCATTGTCTACGGGTTGGGTCGAAGGCTTTGTCCATCAGTGATCCTGGGTAAATCCGGAGCACCCCACTGGGGGTTGCTATGTAACGGCGCACAATGTAGCAGTTGAGGCTACTCATTTCCATTAGTGTCATCCACTCATCCGTGACGTGACTGGTCGCCATAACCTCGTTCCTGACAGAGGACTGCAGAAGGGAAAGCATTAAGGGATGGAGGGAGACGGAGAGAGAAAAGAGACAGTGAGGGTAGAACGGCAGAATGGTGAAAGGAGACAGAGAAGGAGATGAACGGAGAGTAGAGAAACAAGTTTAGAAAGGAGTAGTGTTTGCTTACAGTCAAAGTAGTGAAAAAGGTGAATCCAGTTTTCACCAAACCAAACTTGAAATGACTATACTCTATTTCTGCTAAAGACATAAGGATAACTTCAAAGATTTGCAAACAGAAAAGGATCAGAAAAGCCATACTCAGAGATGAGTGGAACTCTTAATACATATCCCAGTACCATTTTCAGTGAAGCTTCTGAGTTTGAAAGAGGTGATGAGGTCACCGGAGGGGGCCTTTGACACTAGCCTGGGAATCAGAGCTGAGACTGGGGCTTAGAGTTCAAACTCTAACCCCCTACTCCCCCCAGAGCAGGAATGCACACAGACTGCCAAAACCATGTGGGGGTTTGTTCCCCTCTTAAAGATGCAGAACTTCACTGAAAAATTGGTGAATTTGAAATTCATAATCGTTATGATGTCCTCACCCCCAGTGAACTACATGCAGCGTTATTACTGCATATGCGTAACCTGACTGCAGGGCTGGCCGTGTGCCATATGTTTATCAGATAAACAACATTAACCCTTGTGTCGGAGGCCGGTCTTAGTCACATGTGTGTTTGTGTACCTTGAGGCCTGGGTTGGCTATGAGCCTGGTGTTATCACTCAAGTAGGCAGTGTAGTGTTCAACCATACGCTTTGTTTCTGGCTGACTGAGGTGCTCATATGGGGAGGAGAAACTACCAGCTGCCAACATCACTGTGGGCGACTCTGAAAAAGGCACAGATAGGGAAAAGGGGACAGTCAGAGATGTTCAGTGGATCACCGTTTGCAACATCTGCAACGTCCACACGTTTTGTGGAGTTATTACTTCAAGTTATTATATATCTGTGCAGCATTGTGGCTTTGGTATTTTTCTTACCGACGGTGGCAAGCTGTTTGAAGTGCAGACAGGAACTGGGCTGGCCCAGTAGATCTAAACGATGGTAGAGCAGCTTGGAGCTGGGAGCCGTGTTCAGGTTCTTCAGCTGTTTCACTGGGATCTCAGGCTGCACGTACACAATGCACAGGATGAACGATGTGTCTTGAACCTAGAAAACAATACAGGAGAGGAAGAGGCTTCATGTATGCTTTACATTAATGGATAAGCTTGATGATAGCATAGCCTAATAATTGACAAATATTAAGTTAAGAAACAAGCAGTTGCTCACTGTGACACTGAACACATTCTCCATGTCCATGTCTGTCCTCTTTTTTGTTCGTTTTATGAGAAACAGACGTCTTACCGAGGAAATAAACGTCTGACTGTTTTCACCTGACCAATTCTACATGAACCACGCAGGACTAGTCTGGTCCCAAGATCTGAGACTTTTTTGCTAAATCATGCAAATTGTATAGCCAAGTTGTATAGCCGGCGGACAAATGGACAGAGTCGCCTGTGAAACAATGGATTCTTCTCGTTAGTTGCTTTCTAGGTCATTTTTTTTTGGCTCTGGAAAGTTCATTTAAAAAAAAAAAAACAGAGACAGCTGCCAAACACATGGCAAATGTGATGTGTTTGAACTCCAGTGTCTATGTAGAGTAAAAAAAAAGGCAAAAGCTTTTAAAACAGCAAAAAGCAAAGTGCCTAAATTAAGTGTGATATTTTTGCTCCTGCCAAAAGTCCAAATGTCAGAAAGCAAAAAGACCCAATATGGCGTGCTATTATTGCTGTCCTGTTGCCATTTGTTCCTAAAACATGACACTTCTGGGCCTGAGAGGGAAAGCAGGTTCAGCAGATAGACAGTTTCTGGGTGTGGGAGCACTTGGTTTTTATTACGCAGACTAATTTAAGGTGGCGGAGGTTTGGTGGAGACACGACGACTGAGAGCATAAATCTCTATATTACTTTTAGACAGCGATGCAGAAATGATAAAGAGCTACAGACAGATGGAAAAGACACAGAGAAAGTATATGAGAAACCACAGATCATAATTCATCTCTGTTCTGAATGTGCAGGCACTTGTTGTGCTTCACAGTTACAATCCTTTTGCTCATGTTTACTCCTGCCGGCTGTTACACAAATGAGGAATAATGAATCAACCGCCAGTTCATGACTTCAACCTTCAACCTGTGTTAATTTACAATTGTCTTCTGGGAACAAGATTATACCCTCCTGCATTATTTGAATCCTCATTTTACAAATATATTTTTCCCCTTCAGGAAATGTTACGTTAAGCAGACAGAAAAAGACGTGTGTACTAAAAGTGTTTTTAAATGTACATTCCTTGTGATTGTGTGCAAGAGGGGAAAAAAAAGTGAGCAGAGAGTTCGTGGCCTAATGTCAGCTGAAGACTAAATATCATCATGTCACAGTGTGACACGTGTTGTGTCTGAGACGTCTAAACCATCACCTACCAATTTCCAGGCGTAACTGACATTGTACGCATCTTTGCTGTTGTCCCTGAGTCGATTCGTGTGCCAGGACAGAGAGGAGTTGACAGGAACAGCAATAACCTGACTGCCAAGAGGGAGACTGAAAAACATACAAAGAATAACATATGTATGAATAGCTGAGTGCAATTGCGTTTTCAAATGGATTTTGAAACTGAAACCTCCTCCTTATTCTTTCTTACCTAAGGATGTTTTGTCGGACAGCAGGGAATCCTGGGATGTTCTCGTAGTGGATAATATCTGTGTGCAGAGGAGGCTCCGTCATCAGGTAGGGTCGTGTCAGTGATGGATGCATCAGGGTGTAGCCTGGGATATCAAACATGGTATCATCATTGATTAGTGCTTAGAAATAATGAAACAGAAAAATACACAGACCATCTATGAAAGATTAGACCTGTATAGTTCATTAAAACAACAACTGCTATTGACCAACGGAGAATTCTGTCGTCACTGTCGAACAACAAGTAGCAAAATGCAGCTGTACTGCTCAGGCTAACATGATTGTGTCTGCTGTGTAGTGATACTCTTTAACAGAAATAACAGTAATAACAGTAATAACAGTAAAACTGTAAAAAATAAAGTGTATTTACTTTTACTTTTGTCATTTTCTGTCATTAAATGCAACAAAAGAAGATGTGATGAGGGGTGATTCCAGAGGACATAGGTACAGTACAGTAAAAATTACACAGACTGTGTGTGAAGTCATAGTTTTTCCACTGTTGATATACAGTATAACATTTGGATGACAATAAGAAGATTGGTGTTTCTGAATAGGTACAACTTAATGCCACATTATGTCCCATAATTCCTGCAGCTTGTTTCTGCATAAAAACTGACTATTGAAAACAAAACCAACATTATATTAAAGAGTGTATGGTAGATGATGCTTACCATAAAGAAACCATATTTTAATAGTTTATTTAATAGTAACAGGAGAAAAGTAGCAGATTTGTCTTCCTGCTGTACTATACAAGACGCCTCCGTTCTTGTTAACCGCAGAAGATTACGGTACATTATACTTAATTATATACTAATCAACATACATATAGCTTCATAAAAATAAGAAACTAAATGTCATCTCTGCAAAAGAAAAAGAAAGATCTACTCATCTTCTATTTTTAGTTTTTAATAGCTGACAGTTTGAGTGGCAGCTAATAACTTTAATGGCAATTAGTCAGTATTTACAGAGTTGCTGCACCAATAAGTGTGGGGTAGTAATGTGCTATAATTTGATAGCATATTTATTACAATAACAAACATTTTGGGGGGGCAGGGGGGGAGAGAGAGATTCACTGGAAGATGCTGAAGAGTCATCCAACAGCTACAGAACTTGCAGTAGTGCAAGAAAAATTCAGATTTATTCCAACAATACAGGTACATAAAGGAACAAGTAAGGTAATTTACTTTGCACATGTGTTATGACTTTCCTCCACCTCTCTCCTCCTTTTCCAAATCACCTCACCCTCTACTCTAAATGTCTGCTGCCTGCCGTTAAGGACATTTATACTGATCATTGACTGTTTGCTTGCTGTAACTAGTTTTAGTGCCATTACTCAGTGTAAGTGAGGTGAATCTGTAGCTATAGTGACATCTAGAAAAAGCCTACTTATTAAAGACACTTTTCTCTTGGCTGACAGAGCACAACTTACTTGTTGTACTGTGCCAGTGGTTAAGATTGAGGGGAATCCCTTAGCTGAGGCCAAAACAAACCAAAACCGGACATGTGGCAAAGCACTGAGGCACAGCTCAACAGAGAATGAAATACCAAAGAAGTGCCTTTGCTATGAAAAAGATGTGAGGGAACGGAAGTGGAGGAAGTTAAGACATACAAAATAACAATCCCACTTGTATGTGAAATAACACCATCTTTTACCAAGACTGATGTGTTTTGTTGGTTTAGAAATCTAAGCCAGAAGCAAATATGTGACTTTGTTCAGTTGTGTTTTGCTACTGTACCTACAGAACGTGCGTGAGCTGACTACTACCTGTGTCTATATGACTAACCTTTGTTGTCAATGAGGAAAGTGTATGAAGCCAGTGAGTCTTGGTAGTAGGTGACATCCTCTAAGATGTAGGCCAGGTTCACATCCACCCCGACGACGCCCAGGAGCAGGTTCCCAAAATAACACGGCCGGCTTACCGTCATAATGAAACCTGGAGAAAAGAAGAAGAAGAAGAAGAAACAAAGCATAGTTTAAACAATATATCATTCAGCTCACATTGTTTTTAGATGTAGTTTTGTGGAGTTCAAGTAAAACGAGTTCAGTCTCATTTTAATTCCAGCAAGTGTTTATTAGCTTATTTCTAGACTTCAGAATCACCACCCGCATCTGTGGGGTTTTTTTTTCCCCCTGTAAATGGACAGCTGCTTTCCCGGCTCAGAAAGAAAAACTGAGTCAACCAGAGGTGGATTCATAATTCTCCTCAGTCAAAGCATACAGATTGACAGGTCAATGTTTTTGAGACAAAAAAGAAGTAACACTTAAATTGGTAGATTTCTTTGACTGACATGACAAATGCAACAGCTACCAAGATAATGTCAGCCTAAATAATGAAACGAGACAGTTCAGGCCACGCATTACCTGGGCCTTTTACTAACTATCTGCAACTTCTTACAGATAAGATACTTGGCTGTAGAACATCACTTAGAATCCCATCAATAGTAGTCCTGAACAAAGCTTAGGCCCAGTTGGGTCGAGACCACTCACCGTCTCCCATGGGGTCAGCATAAGGCAAGCTGAAGCGTGCCAGGTCGATCATGCGGTTGGGCAGGTTAATGTAAAAACGGCCCACTGTTGTCTCCAGGTTGCTCAGCTGGTTCAGCACCATCATGCTTCCCTTCACCACCGGCATCATGGAAGCTCCTGCTGAACCAGACGATGACATCATAGAGGCGCGGTCTCGGTCTGCCGTTCGGTCAACGCCGTATTTCACCGAATTCTGCTCTGCAAGGTCCCTCAGGAAGGCCAGCTCCTTGAGGCCTGTTACTCCCTCTGACAGAGGAGACAGATAGGGAATGGATAATGAGTTGACGATAGGGAGGGAGGGCTGATGACTGAATGTGTTTGATTTAATCAAGCAGGGATATTAAGAACAAATCCGTAACTGGTGGCATAGCTAAAGGTCTATTGAAAAGGGTAACTGAGCAAATGAAAAGAGGAGGGAGTGGTTGGCAGGGAGGTAAAAGGAGTAAACAGCTCTTTACTAAAGAGCGCATGACTCAAATTCCTATTATGAAAGGCAACCCACTTTTCACTTTCCCCTCTAGCTGTAAAAAACAATTCCTCTAAAGAGCTGGGAAAAAGAAATCCCTCTCTTGACATCAAATGGAAGATGAATTCATCAAGAACGTTTGAAATGAGAGGTGTGTTTTGAGAACATTTCAGTTCATATGGTCAAGCAGCAAGAGGCTGGCATTAAACACGATTATCAATCACAGCACATACTGTACGGTGCCAGAAGGATTTCCTAAACTAATTTGGCATCGGCAGCAGAGGCATTTCACACACGCAAGCCCTGACTTGTGATCATGCATCGTGATCTTTATGGGCTTTATTCGAACAATCCCATGCATCTGCCAAACTCAAGTGTCATCTGTCAAGCTCAGAGATCATGACATTTATAAACCCCTCATCATGTTAAAGAAAATATGCAGCTTAGACACTAATGCACACTTCAGACTTGATCTTTCCAAGCCCCATAAGGTCATTCAGAGGAGAATGGATAACTGTGGCTGACTCCTACAGCTGTCACCTGGAACATTTGGCATCCCACAACCTACTGGGAAGGATAGAGCACAGAATGTTTGCCAGTATCCAATCACTGACTGGATTAAAACGGAATCCACTTTTTAATGCCAAGGTTCTGCTCTGCTGATCATCACACTGGGCGACTGGCGATGGCGTAGTGGGTGGCAATGTCAAACTGACAAAGAGAAAAAACTTGCTGACAGCAGAGGTTTCTTTCCACTTTAATGTATGAGATGTCTTCCTTCTTTACAGTGATCCTCAGATTCCAAAAGTATTCCAATGATGAAATGTTGTTGGGAAAAATGCACCTCTTACAAGATGTACTGGCGACTTATAGATCCAGTGATCAAAAACATGGCCAGATTACCTTTTGAATAGCCCAAACTGAAAAGAAAGTTTAATGCAATGCAGCTGTACACCTTGAAAAATCTGTGAAGAAGGGTCAGACCAAATCCAGTTAAACAACTACTTCACAGAAGTCGTTTATCTGAGAAAACGCACCAACTATTGGCTACAGCTTCTCTGGATCCTTTTCTGTTCCTGGCTGTTCACACACCCAGTGAGCAGTACGCCCTTTGAAGTCTCCCTGTCTGCTATCTTATCTCCTCATCTTGCTGCTTTTCCTCTATTTTATAAGATTGCGAATTGAACTGAATATGTTTGTTGTGTTTTGGATTTAATGTCAGGTAAAACAAATATGAAGCAATCACTGTGAAATCTGAGAATATTTTCCGACATTTTAAAATGTGCAGTAAATAATTTATAGAAAAACACTGGTATATACAAAATATAATACTCAAATACTGGAGTTTAAAGGGGAATATTATAATCAGCCTAACATACACTCTTTTGGAGAGTGAGGTGAGCATCTCATAAATGCACACACAAACACATGCACAAACAACTGTGCATTATACTGCCTGGGGACTGCTGATCTCCTTGAACAATCAGCACTTCACATTTGGCAGGGGATGCAGGGAATAAGACACACACCCACAGTGGGCCTTTCAGCTGTGTGCAATAGCTCCAGAAACAAAACAAATGTTTTTCTGGATAAGCAATGCTAATAAACTCAGAGGATGATAGATTTCTGCATCCTTTTCATCATGGAGCTCTTTAAACAGCCAAGGTCCTCTGTCAGTCACACACAGAATGAGCAGTATGCCCTTTGAAGTCTCACTATCTCCTCTCTTAGATGTACCTCATTTCCATTCTCCAATGCAAAAATGATTTGTATTAATGGTGGACTAATGCATGCATGGCAGAGGTGTGTGTATGTGCAACAGAGGGAGGTGGGAATTAGAGGGGGCAGATGGATGGACAAGGACAATAAAAGAGGAAAAGGAAGCATACACACCACACACCAACACACAGACACACACGACAAAAACAAAAAAAGGCTTTGAGGTTTGTGAGCACCTCTCTAACCTTCAGTCTTCAGCACAATGTACCCAAGAACACAAAGAAATGGTATCTAACACACAGAAACAGCTCCCAGCACAGCAAAAAAAAAAAAAAAAAAAAAAGAGAAAAGAATGGCGCTTTGGGTATGTGCAGAGCAAAAACTGAAATCAACATTAATACTGCATGGAAAAAAATTTAACTAGTATCTGGCCAAAACTGGTCTGTGTTTGTGTTGTATATCCAAAAAAAGGCATCACAATCTTGGCTGTTTGCTAAATATATAAGCACAGTAAACCAATTTATAGAACTGTACAGCTGAGTGTTGTAATATCCAAGATAAAGTTGAAAGCTATGGCATTTCTTTTAATATGTGTTGTGCTGCAGACATCGGAAAACGTTTTACATAAGAAATGAAATTATTTCTTGCAATGAATAACAGTCTCAAATTGTCTATTCAGATTGTTAGTAAAGTGCTTTGGGGCTGCAGTGGATGTGGATTTAGGCAGTCGCCAAAATTGGTGGTTCAATTCCTGGTTCCTCCTGGCCACATCATCTATGTCAGGGGAGGCCAATCCTGGTCCTCAAGGGCCATTGTCCTGCTTGTTTTCCCAACTATTGCTGCCATACCCACTGCTGACTACCTGGATCAGATCCGTTCAGTCATTCACAAGCTGTGAGTGCAGGGATGGTTGGAAAACAAGCAGGACGTGCAGCTGTTCAACATCAATTTTACCATAAGGATGAATAAAGTACTTAAATTCTTTTTTTAATGTTTTGCCTTGTCACTAATTACCAGATATGGTTCTTCTATTTCTTTTTATAAAAGAAGTGAACATCACACCAGAACACATGATACAATATCCTCATTGAACCCTCACAATATTCATCACAAGAGGAACTGTAAACAGTAGCGAATAATGTTTTCCAGAGCATTTTTATGAATTTTAAGTGACAAACAATGACTACTACTTGATAAAATACACTACACTTCTTTAAAAATCATGAGTGACCTACCATTCATAAGAGCATAAGTGAGGATCATGACGGAGTTGTTCAGGTGTCGGTTCTCCTCTCTCACCACACTGAGCGTTGCTTTTTTCTCCTGCTCTGATGACTCTCGAGATGTGATACCAGACGACAGGTAGATGATCATCATGTCTGTTGCTGATTAAGGACAGGAACACATGCAGCACATAATAGTTAATATACAGAAAGTGACAAGAGTCAATATACTAATAAAACCATACACAAAAGACATATTTAATCCCCTGGTCAGCATGTACTATAAGTAGCATCACTATGAATCACTAATCATGTTTAATGGAACCAAACAATGCTTTCTTTCTTTAGTTCTTACTGCTGCTCTGCTTGCTGAGGCTGCTGGTGTTTCGGAGCAGCTGAAAGGCCTTCTGGAAGCCCACTGCATGCTGTGTGGCTCCATCAGAAGCCTTGATGTTGGAGATGAAGGTGCCCATCTTCCTCTTGGTTTCTGTGGTGGCTGGAGACAGCAAACTCTTATAGCACTGGTCCAGGGAACAGGAGCGAACCGTCTCTGCCACTGACAGAATCGAGATCTAAAGAAGAGTTACAGTGGGATTAAGTGAAAAAGCAAAAGCGAGTAGAAAAAGAGTACTGCTGATGTCACTAAATGGCTTTTCCTAAACAAGTAAGAGAGATGAGGTCTATTCTCTGTCACTAACCTTGTCATGTTCATCAATGGCATTTAGAATAACTAGTGCAGAATCCCTGGCAATTTGAAGCTGGGTGTCAGTTACAGATGCTCCATGGTCAACCATCACCACGATGTGTTTAGACTGAGGACGCACCGCAGACACATACACAGGCCTGCAGGAATACATACATACATACATACAAGTAGGGTCAGATCAGACACACCTTAACACAAGACAATAATGAATATCACATACTGTGAAATTAAAACACAGATTAAAGTGCATTACACTACGTAGCTTAGTGCAGGTCTCTGGTTGATCTAAATCTATTATTTTGAGGTAATCACAACAATGTCAAGAATGTTGTTGTTGAGTTAACAAAGCAGTATTTGTATTTCGAACCCTTATTCTAAAGTCATACTTTCAATATGTGTTGTAAGTCATCATGTACAGTGTGTGTCACTGGAATTACATGTATTATCAGTTTGGTGGTATACAAAGAGTTGCACAGGATGGGGGGAGGGGAGGTTCAATGTCTCTGTGTGTGTGGTCTGGTGGACTAGGAGATGCTAACACAGAGTGGAGAAGCAGAGCAATGTGCTCACAAAGCCGCATTCACACTTAAAATAAGCCAAGAACCGTCATGGCCATATGCCAGGTCACTGACTCGAACAGCAGGAAATGCAAAAAGACACAAAGACATGACGTAAAAATGCAGATGGACAATGTGAAATGCAATAGGGCACAAGAATAAAAACACAGAAATAAAAAAAAAACAGGAGAGAAAGACATCTTTCTACCGTACTCACAAAAAAAAAACAACACTGGAGGTGTGAAATTCCAACAGGCTTTCGTCTTACAGAGCCACATTCCTGCCAAAGGCATGTGTGGTCAGGGTGTGTGAGGGTGGCATGCCATCAACATGCCCTCTGGGCCACCCCAGAGCAACTGACGGACGGGGAGGGAGAAGGGGAGGGGGAGGGGTGAGGAGTTGCTGTGGCTTCTACACCAGCCAGTCAGCTTCTATAGTCTGTTAAGGGAGTACCCACTTACAAATTGTACGTCTGGCAGCAAGGTGGAGCTTCATTATTTTTTTCCCTTTACCCAGTCAAACAGCCGAATGAAAAGGAAAAAAAACAAACAGATACCTGCTGCGGTGCTCGTAACTTCCTTTACAGTGGAACTTGTGAGCAGGAAAAACTGTGAAGATGCCCTCCTCTGAGCTGAAGTACTGCCACTTTATTCCCGGGTTGGACTTCAGGTTGTCTGCCAACACTGCAGAAGGAGGAGACACAGAAATGTCTTTACTGTTTGGCTGAAATTCTATAAAAGTCTACAACATCATTTGGGGAATCTTGGCCATGTTTGAGAGCTGCTGCACACACATTTTATTTTCCCCACTCATAAATATTTGTGCCTAGTATGGAGTATCTAATACAGAGCTATGCAAGTCTGCTTATTCAGGCATGAAACACATATGTAAATGTATTTACCCATTGACACCTCTCTTGGAATAAATTAACTCCATGAAGAAAAAGGTTGAACTGTGAACTACTGGGATTTTGACCTGTGTCATAGCTGTGACTGCAGGGCGAACTTAAATAACAGCACTCCACTATAACCTCTGCAGAGACACTGAGCAAGAGTATTTGCTCAACATTAACAGACAGATTTTTTTACTGGGTCACAGAGTCAACAGTATCCTCACAGAGATCCCATCACAAAGCTGGCAACTTTGTTTCCGCTCACTGCAACACAAAACAGCCTTTCACGAAGACACGGGGGGTGAGGAGGGCCGGAGTTGGGAAGACACAAATAGAAACTTTGGGCCTTTAACCAAGCAGAAAAGACAAGAGATAAAAGAAAGAGAGCGGAGCCCTCCATGCTGACTCCATTACAGTAACATGAAAGAATATTGCAGCTGTTAAAACAACTTTTCATTTCTTACAACACAGAAATGTGGACCAATCATGGACAATCCCACAGTGCTCCAAACTAACT
>JAUBNQ010000020.1:19354248-19373035 GCA_032353495.1 Ctenopoma kingsleyae
AAATCACATATATCTCTAAAATCCTTGAGAAAGTAGTTGCAAAGCAATTATGTGACCCTGTGTGCAGGAACTATCTATATGAAGATTTCCAATCCAGATTTTGAGTGGATTTAGAGTATATCATAGTAGAGATACAGCACTGCTACTAGTCACCGATGATCTACTCCTGGATTTGGACAATGAAATCCTCTCTATATTCATCTTGTTAGATCTTAGTTCTGCATTAGACACTATAGATCACAACATTTTGTTGCACAGATTGGAACCAGCACTAGGGCACTCGTTTAAATCTTACCTATCAGATAGACTTGAATTTGTTCATGCTAATGAGTCTCTGCACACAAGTGTCAGTAAGTTCCACAGGGCTCTGTGCTTGGACCAATTATTTTCTCTTTATACATCTCCCTCTGGCAATATTCTAAACAAACACTATAAATTTCCATTTCTATACAGATGACACACAGCTATATTTATATAGCACGTAATGATCAAGTTCCCTCCTATCTTAAAGATCTCATAGTACCATACTATCCCACCAAAACACTTGGTCACTTGGTCTACTTCAAGCGCCTCTTCTCTTCTCTCCTCTCCTCTCTGTCCACTCATATTCCATCACTGCATGTTATAAACTTTGTGTCTTCCCTCTCCCTTGTTGTATTTTGTCCTCTCTGTCTCCCTCTCTCTGTAGCTTTCTGGAGGTTTCCCCGGCCTCAGAGCTGTACGATACCAGTTGCAGTTGCTGGCTCTACCAACCTGCCCAGGGTTTCGTCTGCTGCTTGTTGTTGTTCTTTCGCTGCCTGCTTTTTTTTTTTTTCCCCACTCACCCCAACCGGTCGAGGCAGATGACCACCCACCCTTTGTTGTGATGTGGCACTATATAAATTAACTGAATAATATAAATAGTAAATAAATTCTGTTTTGGTGTGAAATTTACCCCCAAAACCAGAAATCAACAAGGAAAAAGAGATGCTTCTAAACAAAGTAAAAACTGGTAATTTAGATGTGTTTACTGGGGTCCTTTATTCAAGCCCCTGAATATACATACATTATGTTTCGTCTTTCTTCCTCTGAAGGACTAGGATCTGGTTGAGCACACATATAACACTGCTCTTTCAAAATGGGGTTCCAGCTTATTTGGGGAAACTAATAACCAACTTGGGGGACATTAATAAGCAGAGCACCAGCAGTTCTTCACAACAGAGCCCTGTTCTTGTTTTCTGTTTGCCAAAATGCTTTCAAATGATGTTGGGGAGGATTGTGGGGAACTCACTTCCACTTAATCTGGGCCATCACATGTATGTAATCTGTCACAGATTATCCTCTTAACTTGAAAGCTGTCAAATGATCCACACATGATTTATTAAGATCCGTTAAATTAATGGCTTGGATGACAAAAATTTATTCTAAAACACATCTAGACCTAGACAGTGTTACATCAATATTGAAATATTTTGTTTTTGGATCCTGGCAAGTTACAGTTTGTTTTGATGACATTATTTTACTTGTTTAAGCCACAGTATCATTTGTTCAGCAAAGGTTATTTACAGTAGTTTTTGGGATATATACCAAAATGTTTTTAACCTTAGAAAAGCATACTTGTCTTTTATTTGTATATGTCAAATGTACGTATATGTATATATCTCAAAAGGTGCGAGATTGAATCAACTTCTAGAGAGCCCATGGGTTCATGGAAAAAGGTGAGCAGATTTAATAGAATTAAAGTGAATGTGTTATTTCTCTGATTAATTATTTTTCAGTCCATTCATGACAAGTATAATACGAAAACAATTTCTAAAATAGTCTAGCTACTTTCTGAACCCTCGTAAGTTACCTTCCCAGTCTTGTTGAATACAGAAAAACTCTAACTTCCACAGTAACTGGATCTCCTTTGTTCACATCCCATAATTGCTGGTGCCTGCAAAAATGGCTGCAATTCAAGCCAGGAAGAGGGAAATGTACCGCAACCCACTGACCGCTTGTTCACCTAATCAGCCGGCCACTATTCCTATTAGGAGTTTAACAGGGGCCTGAGGCACAGCCCACAATTACTGCCACTCCACCACAAGGGACACACACACACACACACACACACAGATGTGAACCTAAACACACAAATGTGGAACCCCCCTCCCGACCTGCCCACCCCACACACACATCTAATACTGTCTGTGCACTACAGTGTGGGAATTAGCTGCAGTGGACTTTGTATTAAAAAGAGGAAAATGGGCCAGTGTTCAGCTGAGCAGTGTTTCCATAGCTATGGCGAGGGAGAAACAGAGGGAGAAAGTAAAGCTCAACTTTTAATAGAGTGACTTACGAGAAACCAGAAACTTTGAGCTATGCAAGTTAAAGCTTCGGATGCATGCTGCCACACTGCAGCCAAAGCCAACCTGTGCTCTGCAGATTAACCACACTCTCCAGAACACAGGACTCCTCTCTCAGCTCTCTTGCCCATCCAACAAGCTTGTAGGGTTTGCAGCACCCAGTGAGGTTGGTTCAGCCCCAAAACTGGAGAGGGTGGAATGGGTGCACCCTTGTGTCTTGTGTTGAAGTTTTTGAGGTTTGCCAGGCAGCTTTCAACCATAATTACTGACAGCAGTGTTTATGACAAGACCAAGACTTGAAGAGCTTGAAGTAAAACGACAGGGATGAGTATAAGAGGGACACGTGTCTGTTCTGCAGACTTTAGAAACCCCGCAGTTTAAAAACCTGACTGTACATGTAGGAGGAAATGCACCAAGCCAATAAAACAGTGAACATAACATCCCAGCAATGTAAACCCCTAAATCAAATTCCCATGTTTTATCTGAATAGAGTCATTTCTAGGAGTCATTTCTCTTCTGTTTCTTAAACGTCACCTTGTAAAGACTGTGGCTGCCAACCAAAACACTGTCACACACACAAAGCCAAAGTGGTTCACTGAACCGTAACACTGTTTTTTTATGAACACAGACAGGTCAGGTTTTTTCTCTACCAATCTAAAAAGATTCTCTAGTCAGATTGCACCATCGTAAGTATATTTTCTAGTAATTTATATTCACAAACTAACACACCTAATGGCTCCACATATTGGGAGAAACTGGGTAAGTGATTCTTAGCTTCTTCTGTGTTTTATTCCTGTGTGCACCTTGCTCATATTTCCTTTGTTAGTGTAGTCAATGTTCTGGCATTTGGCCACATGTCAAACCAATCCATAGCACCTGGTGCAAACAGCCCGTGTTGAGGGTAAACGCAGCGCTTCTGAAAGTAAACAATCATGTTCAATTTTTGGAATTCTGTCCCGTTGAAGCTAATGACGTTCGATTCTCTTATTTTTAGTTTTTTAGTTTTAAAAAGAAAAAGAAGCAGTGCCTGATCTATTAAAAAATACGTTTTATTCTGTGGCACAACCCACTGATCTGTTAAAACAATAGGAGCCCTATGGCTGCAGCCAGACCTTAAGATTCCACTGACAGCACACGTCAATGAGTCAAACAAGGAGAATACATTCATAAAAGAGACTCAAAAGACAGAGGCAGAGATAGAGACAGTGAGAAGGAAAGCCTGTGGCACCAGAGAGGCAGAGATGTCCACGTCTCTGTCTGAATAATGAATTTGTAGACGAGAAATATGTCCAGGAAGACAGTGGCTCCTCTTGGTATCTCTTTCCTCTTTCACTTGGCTCTATCCTATTCCTCTCTTCCTCTGCAGGTATGCTCCTAATTGAGCTTCACCTTGGCTCAGAGACACTGCCCCTCTGCCCAGAGAGGACAAGCAAGCCAACTGTGCCAGAGCCGTCACCTGAATTAGTTGGTTCCTGCCTCAGAGTGGTTACGGGCTGAATGGATGGACACTATGACTCTGCAGCCATAATCAAAAATGAATCCAAAATGAATGAAGTCAGTGCTGCCATCTAAAATACACTGAATCCATGTGATAGCAAAACCTTTGACTTAGTATTGCGGCTGAGGTTATGGTGTGAAAATACTGTAGCTGTGAATGCAAATATGCTTAGACTGGGCCTTTTCTATATATGTGAGACTTGCACAACAGGTTATGATGATTATGGCTCTCGTTCTACAGCCTGAAAACACTGGGAGCTGAATAAATAGTGTTTTTGTTCAAGTTATTCATGAAAAAAGCCACAATTCTATCAAGAAAACGAAACAGCTATGCTTCAAGGCCGATTTGAGCTGCCTCTGGAATAGTAAATAGCTGCAAGGGGGGGAGATGCTATATATTTCTCACTCACACACATGCATGGACTGACACAGATGGATACACTGATGAAAACAGTCACGGGAGAAATGCAAACAAACATCAACCTGTCTGTTCTTGCTGGTGGCAGTTTACCAGTCTGGTGTTTACTGTCACTCTTCCAACATCCCCTGACGCATAAGTGCAAACTCACACATACAAGCCATGCCTGCACACAATCATGTTTGATTTGACACTGGATGCCAGAAATTCTGTGCATAGCTTTCAAATCTAGGGCCAAAACGGCACACAGAAATTCTGACTTGTGGATTCAGGGTCATTCAAAACAAATCTCCCAATTCTGGCAGCGTGTTTCCAAAAAGATGTCATTCTCTCTTTCAAGCCATCTTATTCATTTTGACTGCAGCTCTGCACTCACATTGTGAGCAGAAGGAGAGGGAGACAAGTGGAAAAACAGACAGAGAACTTCAAAGCCAATGAGACATCAGCTGTAGAATTTTAATAGAGCCCCTTTTTTCCTCTGATGGCTTGTGGATGTGTGCGTGTGAGTGTGTGTATTCATTGCTGCTGAACTGAACACCATACAAGACCACAAACAGACTCCATCCATGGCACATGCATGCACAAACAGGCAGACACACACACAGAGAGAGGTAGAGTGGGAGAGAGAGGAAAGGAGGAGTCTTTGTTACTCACCTGCTGCACTTCTGTCTCTCCGTTTGATGTCTTCTCGGTGTACACAAACGAGTTGAAAATCCTCTGTAGAGAGACAGGGAGGGAACAGAACAGAGACCGTGAGGTTAGATGAGGAGGAACGAAGCTGAAGATTTATCTTCCTTTAACTGAAAACCATCACCTGAGGGCGAGCATTGGCAGAGCTTCGTTATAGAGATAGGCTTTGGCTTCAGGGGTCGTTGAGCAGGAAGCTTTGTTATTAACATGCTGGAATTACATCAACAACTTTCATACATATTTCTGGAGCAGCAAAAAGAGGACGATTGCAAAAGCAGTCTCACTCTGGGCATTTATAAACTATTGCGTTATGATTACAGCTACTGAACACTCTCATGCCTTTTTATGTTTGGTGCCATGACTGCGCTTCCTCACATTTGTTAAAGAAAAAAAAGATTCTGTCAAACCAAGACCTTTTTGTGGCTGTGTGCCATTCACGCTAATTGAACCTGCCAGCTATAATGAAGCTGCCACTGTGACTGGGTACTGCAGACCATAGCAGTCAGAACTGAGAAAACACCAAACATTTGGTCCGATTCTCTGCCTACTCTTTGATCAGGCTTTTCCCGGTCGTAATTATAACTTTGTAAATGTTATACTGCATTTTTAGTGAAGCTTAATTCAGAGGTGCTTTGTTTGGACACATTCAAGTCTGATTCGTCTAGCATCATGTCTTAGTTAGGATACTGTGTTGTAACATGTTCATGCTCACCACACGAGATGAAAGAAAAGAACAATTTTCACAGGAGATTTTATCAGACGTTTTATCACTATGTCCTGTCCTGAATGCTACATAACCAGCTTATGTCATTGTTAGCAAGGGTTTTCAATTATCTATACAGACATAACAGTTAAAATGTTCATTATTCTCTAGGGCAACTTCAGAAAGCTTCAGACAGACATGATTAATACAAGCATCCTCATGTACAGTGGTTAATACGCACATGATACTGTACAACCACAATGTCCTGTGTTCAGTTCTGGCTAGTGACCTTTCCTTCATGTCGTACTCCTCTTTTCTAGCCGCCTGACTGCCTGTTGAGTTATAACAGGCTCCAATACAGCCAGTCTAGGCGTTAAAACAAGTAGATGCTCAATATTTGCTTTAGAGATTTACCAACCACGTTCAAATCCAAAGCAAATATTAATATGACGGCTACAAATATGCTGAGAAACCTTTGCAGTGACAGATATGACAGATACCTATGCTTCTCCTGCTACGCAAGTCAAACGTTTGTCTTATATATTAACACGTCAAAGATAAAGTGAATGAAATAAATTGTTTTGTGAAGTTTCCTCGTGTTTTTTTGTGTGTTGCATTATGACATGTATTATTACTGTATTATAACTGATGTATTATACATGTATATGTATTACAACCATCTTGATTCTAGATGCAGAGTAAGGCTGACATTAGCATTAGGACTGATGCATTTCTCTGCACAGACAGGTGAACATGCAGCAATTTTATTACTGGCCCAGAGAGAATGATAAACCAGTGTTATCTGCCAAAACAACCAACTCGCAGACCCAGACTGTATGGTCCTGGTTTTTACATCTGTTTCTAGGTTGAGGAGGAAAATGTGTCACCTGGCTACGTCTGGAGGTCAGCCATTACACAAAATGAGTGTGCTCATGAGCCCCCGAATCACAGGGCGATGTTAAATTTTGCCCATTCCCTTTCCAGGCTGAAACATTTTAATAGTCCTTGATTTATACTGTTGAGTGAATAGGAAGCAGAGCGGTTTATTAACGTATGGAGAAAATGAGTCCTGGCGTGACCTCAGCACTCAGAGAGCACCAGAAAAACATTTTAAGAGCTGTCTGAATAAGGACCTGCTCTCTCACACTCACACGCACACACACACACAGATGTCCCTTGGGTCCTATCTGCTAAATATTTTCCCTTTTTTCTGTTAGACACACTAAAAACACACACTTTCCAAAACACAGGGAGTAGTGTGTGGCAGCTACAAACAGAGTAAAACTAATGTTTGTGTTGAGGCAGGAGGTAGGCAGGTGTTTCACTGTAAGCTGCCACACGGCACACAAAGCCTTAAATTGCCTGGCTCCACACTGCAAACATTTCCTGCTGGCTGTCCACACCTTTTGTTAGACACATTACCGAGGGCATCAATTACCCACAAAGCACCACATACAGCTAACCTGAAGTTGATTCACCACTGACTGTTACTGCCCCGCCATAACCGCACCTTCTCACCTTTCAACAGGTCGCTACAAAGCATGGCAAAACAAAGTTTCATGTTGTTTCACACATCAGCACTTCAATCTTCCTTCAATCCTTCAATCTACTGCAGATTCCTAAACACGAGATGTACCCGAGTTATGTCCAATTTCCTCAGGAAGAAGAAATTGTCAGAAAAATATATTAAAAATATCCATTTGAATTTCCGATTTGAATATGACATTTTTTGTCTGATACATGTCCCAAAACCCCAAAACATTTCATTTAGTGACATAGAACATTAAGCAAATGAAAAAAAAACAGATGAACAGAATATAAGGAAACACATACAAACACAGAGATACCTTGTCAAGCGATGACAGATGCGACTCTACGCCAAATTGTCCTTACAATGCCCTCTTCTGGGCCGTAATTAGGCCATTCAGCTCACACTTCAGTTGATTAAGTATCAAATGTAATCTCTGGAAATTCAATTATGTCTAATGTGGCCTATAAATGGAGGCTGGGATAAACACAGACACTACGTTAATTGTCAATCTGCTTTCAACAGAACTTAAAGTGCTCCGTTTTAATCCTGACTTTCTAAATGGAGTCAGCGGTGTCTTTGTTGTGACAGACCGTGATAGACTGTTTTGTGCATATTCCTTTGATTTTACAGAGCCATGTGACTAACAGTAAAGTGCTATACAAACAGTTTCATTATGCTGTTACTGTTACGCACACAGAGCTGCATATTTAACTATTACGTTATTTGCAAAGTGCAAAACCAAGCCTAGACAGTCTAGTGTTCCACACCCTTCTTAGTGGAAAAACAGCAGGTCCAACATGTGGAACTGACAAATAAACATGAACGAGTACACACACAAACAGAGCTGCTACTGCTCAGCGGGAATCGCGTGTTCTCAACACAAGCACAAGAGAGGGGAAACCTGGGGGAGAAATGGCCACTAGAATAAAGAAATGTTTTTTCTCCCATTAAGCCAACAAGTCTGAAAGAACGAGAACAAACTCTGAAGAGACAGAAAACTCCTGTTGTTGATTAGCCACAGGTTAACTGTCTTTCCCCCAGTGCCTAGACTGTTTGTTGTTGGAGCTGCTTTGTGGTTTTCACAGCTATGGAGGAATGCTCAGCTCTGAAACCGGAGAGGCTTGAGGCTGCCTCAGCTACCATGGGCCTGTGGCCTCCCCTGACCCATAATCAAACAGTGAAACTTCCACAGACACATACACACCAGCAGAGAGGCCAGTCGGAGGCAAGACCCTCTTACCGCTTAGCTTCTCTGGGTACAACTGAATATAATGGAAAAGCTAATATCACAGACAAACATATATAGTAGCAATTCTTTTAAATGTCCTAAACAAATCGTAGCTCTTTAACAACAGTTGATTTAATGCCAGGTCAAAGCGAGCACCGTAAAAAGCACACTTAACAGACGATGGATTCCCGTAAGCAGCTTTCTCAACACTAAGCTCACAAGAAATGCATTGAAACGCCTGTGCATTGATCACCGAGCACCAGCCTTTGTCTCATTAGGCCAGTTTTTTTTTTTTAAATCCATCCACCTTGGGGTTAATCCTAACCACAGATGAGTGGTTCACAGGAATGGGAAAACATCAGTGGAAGCTCAAACTAAGAATTACGAAAGACAAATACGCGAATCTGCACTTTCTCAAACCTGTATACGTCTGTAGTAATAATATGATTGTTGACAGTGCATGAAAAATCCTTAAACTACGGGAAGCCTCCATGTATATGACAGCAATTTAATGGCGCCTACCTCTTCAGCTCTTTGCTCAGGCTCTGTTGGGGATGCCATAAACTGCCCTAAGAGGCTCTTCTGCTTTCAAGTGACTCTTTGGTTCTTAGTGGAGTGGTGAATAAGATCTAGACAGATGACTGACAATACCGAAGGACAGAGACACTGACAGTCACCAGAATATGTTTTGAGGGGAAACACATGGAGAAACCATAGGTAGGCCAGCGCTGAGACACAGAACAAGGAGGCCAAGGAGGCTGAATTGTGAATACATCGATTAGCAATTAATCCATCTTCAAAGGGCAGAGTGGAGCTGTAGCCATGCTAATTTGGAACTGGACTGGAGAGCATACACACACACACACACACACACACACACACTAATCCTGTCTTTAGGGCTTGCTGGTCAGTGGTCTGAGGTTGATCTGTAAACACACTGGAGGGCAAAATGGGAGTGTCAGTTGGGTAGTGTGTGCGTGCGTGTGTGTGTGTGTGCGTGCGTGTGTTTCAGAGCAAATCAAAGTGATTATGTGCCAACTGTGGATTAAACAAAAAAATGTACTGTACATAAGAAGAAATACACAGGCCTGGTGTAAACATGTTTAGTTCATCCACTGCTCATCTCATTTTATGAAACTTCTACAAACGTGAACACACACACACACACACACACACACATTACATCAACACATTAGGCTGCAGTGTAGATGCTTAGGAGCTGTAAAGCCTGAGAGATTCGTTTCCATACAACTAGCACATAAAAGCCTGAAGCTCATGGGACTATAACTGGTGCTTCCTCCATGCTGCTGGTATACAGCTCAGCCTCTCTCCTTCCTTCAGTACTTTACCCTCCTGTTGGCTCTTCCTCTTTACCTCCCTCCGTCTCTCCTTCCCTGCCCCCAGCCAACTCACCGCTCATTGCACTACAAAGGGCTTGAGCCAGGGATGCAGCATCAGAGCTTTGCCTCTGATGTGCGTGTTTTTTCTTTTCTCCAGACCCTTTGCCATGTGTCCATCCCCATCACCCTACCATCTCTCTCTTTTTTTTTTTTTCTTAAGGCTACAAAGCACAGTCAGGATACAGGGACCTGGGAGTGGAAAAGTGGAGGGAATAGGGGGCACAGGTTCTGCTTTTCGCAATACAACAAAAACAACTGAAATAATTGCACCTGCAGTTTACAGCTCCTGCATTACCACTTAATAAGTATCCACTGTGACTCCTATCAATTAAAACTATGCAAAAACAGCTCAGTTAGAAACCAGATAAGAGATGTCACTCTCCTGAATATTCTCAATGCTCTTGAAAACAGCTCTATTAATTTATTTTTTTTACAGTCACACATGACATACATAGTTGTTAAAACTGAGAAAACAGAAGGGCAATCTGTGATCTTTCAATCTGTAGCAGAAAGATGAGATAGAGTATTACATCATACTTTTAAGGCCTTTACAAAGAGAGGTTTAATTGGAAATTGAAAGCAGCACGCATTATTATTTTAAGATAAACACTACATCGAATGAATGTGTTTAAAGTTTAGTTGGTAATGTTTTGGTTTTACGGCAACTTCACAGTTTCGATTCAGTGTTACTACTCTGTATCCTACCGCTGGAACATCAGATGGCAGACAGATACACTTTGCAATTAGCTAGTGATCAAAAAAATGTCAAAGCATTTTGTTGAGCTGAATATGAAGATCAGACGTTTTGTTTTCTCACCCAAAAGTCAAAACACACAAAATATTCATGTTGCACTGCTTCGTGACAAACAAAGCATTTAAATAATTTATAAGGTTTCGGTATATTTGCATAATTCTTATCATGGCTGTCGATTATTTTTCAGCACACCAGTCAGTGCCCTGCTTTTCCCATACAATATGAGGTTACGGCACATGTTTCAATAACTGGTTATAAAGCAGAAACAGTTCTGACAAAGAGAAAAGCTTCACAGTGTTATTAGCTTCTGTAAATTTAAGACATAATTTCATTGTTGAATAAATATTTTCTTTCCTTCGACTTCCCACGCATCATAAAAATCTCACCATGATGCATAAGGCATAGTTGACAAATTATGCACCGATTTCCAAAGCACACTTTAGTTACTATGAAATTAATCTAAACTCATCCTGGTTGTGATGATAGTGCTATAAAAACATGAAAAAGAAGGAGGGTTTGAACAGGAAGAGACATGTCAAATCTGGAGCTATAAATGTCACTATAATGGCCATTGAGAAACAAAAACCTTGCTAATTAAGTGTGTCTCTACTTCGACCCAGTGGAGCAGGTTGGCTAATTAAATGACTGGCTGTCAGTGTCTGCCAACTGCTGCATTTACAGGGTGCTGGGGGGTCAATTTAATTTGCTTGAATCTAACTAACGGACAACCTGAGGCAATGGCTCCAAAGCCTCGGCCCACACACGGTGTTCAGTGGGGTTTGTGTGCAGCTTGCTATAGTCAAAGGATTGAAGAAAAAAAACATGATTATTTTTGATTTAGTGTGCTCCATTTTCAAATTTCTTTAAGTTTATTTGTGTGCATGTAAGGTTTTATGTGGAAAAAGCATAAATAAAAATAGGGTGGCTTGAGCCACATGCATAAATGATTCCTAGCCTCCATGTCTTCATAAAAATATAACTTGGTTGTCATAGTAATTTGACTTTACACTGTAATGGATAAAACAGTTCAGTGTTCTTTCTAAGGCAAAGTCTAAATCCCAGGCGGCACTGGACACCTCACAGAAACAGTGAAAGATCAAAGTTTCAGGCCTCATGTCCATCACAAACCCCCACCACATTCATACCTTATTCTCCTCCTGCTGCTGCTACTGAGCCAGATTCAGATTCAGTGGTTGGCCCTTTTGTAAGTGATCACAGAATCCCATGTAGTAATATAAAATCCTAGTGTTCCCACCCACAAAGTTTTTCACACATGTGTGATCAAGGCAGTTCCCAGACCTGTGAATTTTCTTTAAAAAAAAACAAAAAAAGATCTAAAAACATGGCTACAACAGAGCACAATGCAATTTAGCGGGCATTGATCCAAGCACTAAGGGTGTGGTGATGGCGGTGGTTTTAGCCTGCTGTCAGGGCTTCCAGTTTTTGACCATAAAGTGAAGACTCAGAACCAACATCGGAGAACTCCAAGGCCTTGCACAAATGTGTCACACTAACCACATATGATGTCTTTTCAGTGTGGAACAACTTGTAAAAAAAAGCAACACACAACAATGTTTTTCATATTTTCTATCAGTAAATCCAGTTCTCATGACTAGTTGCCACCCAAAATAATGTTGGGTGTGATTAGGCATGTCATTTGAATAAGATCAATACCTTAAACATTTACCCCTACATAGTATTTAACCTAACTAAGAGCAACAACATATTGCATGGGTAATGCTGACAGACAGGGCAACAGGGACCAGGACCAGGAGGACTAGGACTTTCTTTATCTCCCGCTCCCTTTTTCAACTAGGATCTCCTCCAGTGCAGTTAGGTAGGAGGATGAAGCCTGTCAACTGTCGGGTGCTGTGGTTCTGAAATAACAAGACCCCCTTTTGTCCAAACAGCGTCAAGGCCGAGTGAGAGGGAGAGTCACCGCCATGCAGATCCTAACAGCCTCCCCACCACCCCTACACCTACCCGAGAGGTTCTCAGTCTCGGCCTGGGATGTTTGCTCTCCCTCTCCACCAGACAGGATATAATACTTTCCACATGTGAGAGAAAAAAAAACCGAGAGGGAACTGGGGGGTGGAGGAGAAAAGAAGGGAGCAAAGGGGCGTACAAGAACTGTGGAAAAGTGGGGAGGGATCAGATGAACAGTAAAGAGAAAAGAAAGATAGCAAAACCATGGTTTGATAGAAACGTCTCTGCAGTGCAGCCAGGCATTTTTATTCCTTTTTTATTCATTAAATGAAAAGTTTTGGTTTGTTGTTTCTTCAAGCTCAAACATACTTCTAGTATGTCTGGTGTTACTCTATTTTGTCCTCTTGCAGGACAAAGGATGGTAATGAATCGTCTGAACTGTGGCTTAACTAGTTTGCAAATGAAGCACTCCGACTCAAATAATCTTGCAGATTAGTGACAGTAAATGTTCCTGTCCTCCTGTCACTCTTCCTCTCTCTCTGTGGGATGACGGAAATGTAGAAGAGAAAGAGGTCTTAAGGTCAAGGGACAACGGTAAGACAGCGCTGCGGAAAAAGCAGATGGAATCGGGGAATTCAACAAATAAACGTGGAATGTCGTAGAATTCAGTGATATCGGTGTGTGTGCAAAGCAAAACAATAGTTTCGGCCGCTGCAGCCCCCTGTCCGTGTTACCTGTTTAAACAGGACTCAGCTTTCCACACACACACAAACTCACAGACACAGAGGACAAAAAAAGTCAGCGGTCAGCTATGACGAAGAGGCTCACTGAAACACAGAAGTCATTCAACACTTAGTGCTAAGCTTAGTTTAGTTTAATTTCTTTAATCAGGAGAACAACTCTTTATAAGTTTTACCAGCGATAACCTGGACCCGCAAGAACACGTGACGATCACTTACAGTCAAAGACTCACATCAGAAACAGAGACAAGAAGCAAAGTAGCGCGAGCTGCTCACTCCAGCAAAGTCTTGGTCATACAAACAAATCAGCTGAAACAAGACGTGTTTCAAATTCTTCAAATTTAGGAAAAAACAAAACTTTCATACGGCCCCAGCTCTAAGTTGTTGAAAGTTAAAAGCAGCACGTTTTATAGGTCACAGACCTCTGTTTGATTATCAAGGTTTCTCCTCTAAGCACAAGATAGGGACTGCATTTGCCTATAACAGCACAAGTAAGGTGCACGTCGTAAGAGACATTGGGCACAAGTCATTACCTCTCCACACAGGGCCCTTTGATGTCAAAGCAGTGGAGTCATTAAAACAAGGCCTCAGGCCACAGCACCATGCACTAATCACACTTGACTAATTAGACATACTAAAATGGTAGCATTCCTAATTTGAGTGAATGTTTACACAAGTCCCTTCCAAAACTCATCATATTTTATATATCTTAATAAACACTACAAAGCGCTAAAAATAATTGAAATGGACTTTCTTCACTTATTGGTTTTAGCTTGAAAGCAGCCACACAATCAGTTTGCAGTGGAAGTAGCGCAGGGCCAGTGGTGCATTATAGGAGTAGCATGTTGCGGTTAAAGTGGAGCCAAATGTAAAAAACGTTCCAAAGACAGATCAAAGCTGCATACCTGAGCACCTCCATTAAGCTGATTAAATCTTGAACTGAATGAGGACAAAAACAAAATCTCACACACTGTAGTCAATTTAGTTCAACAAAAGAATGCAGGATAATGAGAAAGTGCTGGGTTTTTATAGGGGCTCTGAATGTTTCTATATGAAAGGGCCCATAAAAGATGGCGTTTGTGAACAGAGAACACGACTGAGGCTGAAAGCCACAGTATGATCGTAGTTAAACCAATGTGCACAGTCAGTGCAACCAAGCCCTAAAGTTATAATGGGAATTACAATGACATGGGCTTGTTCTCAGTAGACATCCTACAGGAACAGATCCTAACACTTTACTTTGAGGTAAATTTTGAAAGGCAGTATTTAATGTTTGTAGCTTCTTAGTCACAAGGTTGTGAATCTTTAAAACTGGGATTGGTAAAATGTTTAATTTCAAAACAAGCTAGTGTTGTGCCAACTCTCTATGTCGTTATACAGCTGGAGAACTATTCTGGATCACCCGTTTCAGAGCTAACAGTTTACGACAAATGGCATGACCGAAGCAAACAGGCAGCAGCAGTGAAAACTAAGTAAAATTGTCCAAAACACTTAACATACAGCCACCTCAGGGCCCAAAGCCAGTCAAACGGCAGTCTCTGGCACCACAAGTCCAAGTCACACCCTAGTGGTACAGCCTGCCAGTGCCAAAAACGTCGTACTGATTCTTTTAGCTGGACTGTGAGATCTCAGAAGGATCAGAAAGTGTGTGAAAGAACGGAGACCGTGAGTGAGGGTCAAGGAAAGAGCAAAGAAGAAGAGAGACGGCACAAAGGGCTCATAACCCAGCACCAATAAATTCAAAACTTTGATATTTGCTTCCTGCCAAGACAGACCCTCTCTCAGCCAAGTGAAAGGACGTTCAGATGGGGCGCCACAACTGTCTGTACAAACTACCCTGGATTATCTTCACATTCCTGTGCTATGGACTCATCTGTAAGGCTTTTACTTGCCATTTACAACCATCAGTATATATGTGAAAAGAGCCACATTACAGAAAACATGGCACAACTGAGACAATAGTACTGGTGTGACTGAATTTAAATCAGTTACAGCTCAAACATTCTGATTATTTTTCTAAAGATAAAGCTGAAGTTGTGTTCCAATAGCTTATGACTATGACTAAGGAGTGTGAGGAGTATAGAAGAAAAAGATTAAGAACAGTGAACTGACAGTATCATACATGTGCATATCATAGGGAGGTACGTGTGTGGGAGAAAACACATAGGAACAGATGGGAGAGATGGTGAAGAGATAAAGAAGAGTACAGGATACAGGAGAGAGAGAGAGGGAAAAAAATCCCAGTGGTGGTCTCTTTCTCAGGTTTCTGAGCATGATGTGAGATCATGTCTGGCCACTGTTGCAAGGTCTTCCTATAGACAGTGTGCTTTGTTCTACTTCATGTACTCTTAGGGCAGTTACACGCACTGATTAACAGAGGCATGGGTTGCTCTGTAAAGAGGTTTAAACTACATATGATACCAGTTTTTCCTTTGCCAAGTTGAATGTGGCACATACTCGTCCAGATTTAAGGGATATCTGAGCATGATTTTAGTAGCTTTTCATAAGGTGACCAATGTAAGAAAAAAATATCTTGTGCAAAGTAACATATGAACTCCTTGTCAACTGCAGTAACCGCTATTGTGGAGAAATTCTGCATATAAAACTTTGCCATAGCCTTGGTTTTAAAGAGGTATTAACACAATTTGGTTAATAATATATATATTATATCCATAATATTAGACATTTTAGAAGATGTAGTTTGTGATTCCTTTGAACTGTGTTTGTGTGATTGTCACCATTCCTGATATAAATGGGGTGGACAGAATATTAAAAACACTGTCAGTATAATGCGATATAATTCAACACTCACACAGTACTGAACATTGTAACGTTCCTGAATGAGGAACTTATTTCAGCATGCTTGTATTAAACTGTATCAGCTTTAGTTACATGCACCTGAGTGTGGTCGCAATGAAATAATGCAGTATCCTGACCATTTGACTAACTCCCTACTAAACTGAGGCCGTATTCATAGACACTTTCACTCTGTGTGAAAACCACACAGCCCTTCTCATTCATTTGAAATTAAATAACTTTGTTTACGCATAAGAGACACCACAGGAGGCTGACCCAAAACGATGCAGAAAAAGTTGCATCTAGTTGAACTTTTTCTGCAAAATGCTGCATCATATTGGATCACAACATGATGTCAGCCGGTAAGGATCATACATGCAAGTCTGCATTCTTCGTTATACTGTGTTTCTGCTGCTTACCTTAAGATTGCCGTCTGAGCTGTAGATTTAAAAAAAAAAATACACTTTCACACTCCAGTTTCATTTGTAATTCTCAGAAAAAGCACTTTGAGCAGATAAAACCATTCTTCACTTCCATTAGGAAAAATCAAGAGCTTTGTTTAATTACTACTGTTCATTATTCCCTTCCTGTTTTAGCACAGGCCTGAGTATTAAATCTGAATGGACGTGTTTTTTTATTTAACTACCCAACAGTATTGGGTATTAACTAATATCCAACTGATGCATCATGCACCAAAAAGAAAGTTGTTTTATGACATGATGCACAGAAAAACCTTTTAAGAACTGATCTCTCAGCATAGCCAATGCTCTGCAACTGCACACACACACGTGAAGTAAAAGGACCGTTTATGAGTTGTGACCCTCCCTTGAAGCAGGATACCACAATGCCAAAGTACACATAAAACACACGCACATACACAAATCTCCTCTTTGTCTGCTCTGTCAGGCAACTGAGTAAGTCACAAGTACAACCTGTATCAAAAGGCTGTCTCAGAAATCAGCTGCTAAGAGACAAAAATAAAGAAGGACAAGGGGCAAAGGAACAATAGACGTAGGTACAAAGTATGAAGAAGAATATTCATGCAAGCAGCAAAATGAATGATTGACAAAAGACAAGAAATACTTACTTATCAACCAATCTAAGTTGATAACGGAACCATTTCATAAACCACCTCAGTCAAAACAAATTCATTTGGAGATACGTTTGAGATAAGTACAGAGAAGTGGTGTTTGTGGGGGATGAGGGTCTCTAGAGAGATGAAAGGCAGGGAGGAAGAAAGAGGAGAAAAAGAAATGCAAACAAAGACATAAGAAATGTGTACCTGCTAATTTTGGCTTAGGTGAAGAATGGTCTGCACTAACTGTAATATTTAAGAGTATGGATTAAAATTCTCCAGCACAACAAAGCAGTGACGCTACCAGCACCAGTAAATACGATCAATGAGACTCACACTTGGTTCATGCAAAAACAATCAAATAAGAAAAACTCGCATTTCACACATTTTCTAGTCAAATGTGTATTAGAGGTTAATGTATATCTGGCAACACTGTCTACACACATTTTAAATGAGGTATTTCACTGCTGACAAATACCAACAAATATCGTAGTCATAATTCACAAGTCTGCTAGAAGCAATGTTTTAAATATATGGGCACACTGAGCTTCTCTATAATTCACTGTTACACTAGGAAGTGACATAATGTTAAAATAAATCCCCTGAGTGCGGGAGGAGCCCACAAATATATCATGTGAACTGGATACCAGACTAAAACACTGAGGCCACTCACTTGACAGGAAACTACTTGCCTGGTACATAAGCAAGAAGCGTTTTCAGTGCTGCTCGCTCCACAGACTTCACATTGCAGTGATGTCACAAAGATAAGAGTTACTTTTTCAGGCTGTGCAAAGGTTTTACAGACCTCCATGGATTAAAAAGTCTCTTACATCTTACCACACATTTTTGTTGTAGTACTGCGAGTGGCCTCTAGGAAACACTGGGCGAGAAGTGGTGTTGTATCCAGCTCTATTAATACGTCAATGTTGGAGCCATGTGGTTGAGCACAATCTTTCCTACCATCTTAAAAAAATTAATCCTTGACCAGTAAAGACAAACTGAAGTCACTAGCAGATTCAGGACTATGAACCATCAAGGTTTCCCTATATACCCAGAAAATATTAAACATTTCCAAGCATACGGTCGTCATGATAATTTAAAGAAGTATGCACGACAAGGTCAGATTATTTTCCTGTGTGTCTATGTACCTTGCATGAATAAAACTGAAGAACAATTAATTAACAATTGGTATCAATCTTGGTTTCGATGGCACTGGAGTTACGGCGCCACACTGGAGCCCAGCAGAAGAGAGTAATAAGCGTCATTCACTTCCCTCAAGAAGCTTCAAGTACAGCTTCAAGTACAGGGTCTTTTGCATAGTAAAGCATAGAGTGAAGTAAGAACGTGCAGTACTGGAAGAGCTGTTGAGAAAAAATAGTTACTCGCATCTTAGGCATTAAATTTATAGACACAAATATATAGATAAACTATATAATTTACACACACACACACACACACACAGGTTTGTGTTTCACAGACATGTCAAGCTGAGCTCTTAGACAGCAGGCAGGCTTATGTGAGACGTCAGCTGAATATGCATCAGTTTTTTTCTCTCCCCTATGCTGTCTCAACATCGGAAACCTCTCCTATTCAGATTCATGAGTCAATCATTGCTGTGTGCACAAGCTCAAGTGTGAGTACTTTCAAAAGATGGAGAGAGAACAGCCGATACAGATTCAGGAGAGAGAGAGAGAGAGAGAGAGAG
>JAUBNQ010000020.1:19400268-19413973 GCA_032353495.1 Ctenopoma kingsleyae
GGGGAAGGAATAAAGAAGAGGAAAGCCGTGTGTATACTCCATTAAGACAACCAAAACATATGTATTACATATACTGTACTGAAAAATATTAAGATATACTGTATGTTTGAGAGAATAAGTACAGTATAACATTATGGTGAATCAAAGCCAAACAGTTGTGCTTATGACTTTATTGGGGGTCAAACTTTATATACTGCGTACCTAAGATCCCGTAACATGATGACATTATTTAGTAATAAAAAAGTTAAATTTTTTATTTTATCTGATAGTGAAAAAAGCTGTTTTTACATATTGATGACAACTACATTACATTTACATAACAAACAATATTTTGTTCATAAAACTACTATAATTGCTGCAGCTCCAGATTTCTGTTATTCATCATTGATCTTTGCTGAACTACAGCACATGCAGTTTAATGATAATTGATACTTTATTTATCTCCCTGGGGAAATGACTGGACAGATGCATTTAAGGCACCAGGGCTTCAGGGTTCAGCGCCATGTTCAGGTACATTTTGACATGTGGCCAGAGGAACTGGGAGTTGAACCACTAATCCTGAGGGTTCATGGATGACTGCACTACCAACTGAGCTACTGTATTGTTGAGAATGTAAAGTTTGTTTTGATCATTGTGAAGAAATATTTGCATGTTCCACTCACGCACCATTTAAGTGAAGTAATCAGAAGTAGATTGCTAGACCTATGCATACACTACTTCTTGGTACTTAAATGCACTCACTCTATGCTGTATTTTCCCAGACCTCTTATATTTAAGATGAGTGTGTTCACTGAATCTGAAGTGCAGCATTTAAAACTCACCTCATTTGACAATCAACATGGCCTCTCAAGTCATCTAAATCTTAAAATGTACTTCAGAATTTTTTATCTCAGCTCTTACAGAGACTGGTCTGCTCTCTGCATAAACTTCACCCAACAAAGGACACAAAACATTTGAAGTATAACTGGCCAAATTGGTGCCATTGCAGACCAAGTGATGACAATTATTATAATACTACTTGAATAAATAGATGTATACACACCCACATGAAGTGTGATGTGAAATCAGTTGCTGACCGTACCAAACATTAACATAGCTTCACAGTTTCACGATGCACAGTATATGTTTTAATACGGCAGGTAGTATACTCACAACAGAAAACGTTGGCAATATTCCCATGTGAATTATTCCCTTCATCAGGGTCTGAAGGAAAGACAAACTGTTCAGTGTCTGTTGGCTTAAATAGTCATAGCAGGAAAAGCACAGGTGAAACTAATTTGTTTCATTGTGAGTCATTAAGCGACGACACAGGGCAATCGTGCACAGCCTGCACACCAGGACCCTAAAACTAGCTCACCTATATAGTCATTTTAATTATTCCAGTGCTTTTTCCCACAATTACATATGATAATGCACTGTAAAAAAGTTTATTGGTTGACTAAACTTTTCCCTTTGCGATGTCCCCTACTGTTTGTGTGGTTTGTCTTCCTAGTTAAGAAGTCAGCGAGTGACATAGGTAAGGATGTGAAGAAGCGATTTATAATAATACATCATACCAGATTAACCTAATAGTTAATTTTCATCTGCGGTCCATACGTAAGTTTATAACATACATTCATGCACAGTCTTTACACAACATAAACCATTTTTCATTATAAATACTCTCTCGTCTTGCAAAAATACTAAGGTAAATCCCCCTGTCTGCAGCAGAAAATCAAATTCCTGGTTCCAGTTACCACGTAGCAAAATGACGTTGTTACATTGATCATTAAATTAGCTTCTCTCTCCTCTGTCAGTGGTAAATGTTATCATAGTACATTGGCTGTTTCTGAAGGGGTTTTGTGACCTCAAAGCTGTGAGGCATGAATAGAGAGAAGGTATGTGGACCCATCTTTCACTCTATTGTTCTCCACTCGTCTTTCCGACTCTGTGGCCATCTGAGTATCTGTGTGACAATGAAGAGGACTGTTAATGTTTAAAACAGCTGAATGCTTTCGACATGAACAATGAGTTTCAGTTGTCAAAGACACAGCCGTAGCACAAGGCAGCGCTTCAGCATGTCAGCAGATAATGTTACTAACGGGAAGTCAGGGCTCGATTATTATGTATGCTGTTTTGTTTTATTAGTTTTTAAACACGCTATTGTGGTGTGCCTCCCTGGATTGCAATGCTGGTCTTCTGGTTAGTTGTTCCTTCACTCTTGTCCAGACTAAAATATCTCTAAAACTATTAGATGGGCGGTCATGAAATTAGTTAGAGACATTTATGTCCGTTTGTAGGTGAATTGCAATAACTTTGTTGATCTCGGGTAACCTTGGTAAACATTGCACCTGCTAAAAATCAGCATGTGAGTATAATGTTAGTATTATTCAGTTCAAAGACTCTTAGTTTTCCTAAAATAACCTATAGTCCTAATAAAAACATATCTACATCTTGGTGAGGTTGGGTAACCTATATGGTCCAAAGATACACTTAAATACATATACACTACACTCAGTTTAATTTATATACACCACCACTTCTAACAAACACAAAATAACACTGAAATGAATATAAAGTCCACATGACACATCCCAGCTCTGTCATAGACCCAGGGGAAATTAAACCAGGCACTGATAGTTCACTTGATGGCGTTCAAAGGCTTCACTTCACTTCCTCTCTCCAAGGTCAGTATGTGGCAGCACAGACAGCAGAGGTCAAGCACTTGTCAGCTCTTCAACAAAAACAGCTCATGTTCCTCAACAATCAGGGGCTTGTTGGAGGCTTCCAGTGCAGCCATGACAGATAGGACGGTGAAACTATATCCTTCTTTCTTTCTCTATCGCCCGTGTTTCTGCAACCCGTCTTCTCAGTCATTGTATCAGGACAACGGAAGCTCCATGAGTGTCATGTTGATTTTAGATGTGTGTCTTTCATGAGATGAGCTACTAGCGACTCTTCTGTTTCCTGTAGTGCACTGATGAGGTGAATGTTTAAAGCAATAAGCTTCACAGATTTGTGTTTTTAAATCCACCAGGACTGCAACATCATTTTCAACTGAAGTGATGTTTAATTTGATGAATCCATTATTTGTATGGTCTATAAAATGTCATAAACAGTCAAAAGTGACCTTCACAATTTCCTAGAAGGTGTCGAATGGTTTATTATACCAATAATTCAAGCAAGAGTAGCGTTAGAACTTAGAAATCAATACATATGAGAAACTGGTACCAGCAGGTGTTTGGCACAAGACCAGATAATCATAAATGTGTTATGTGTTATGTTCTAGTTCAGGGGTTTCAAATTCTGACAGTATGAAGCAACATCAGATATCCGTTCCATCCATTTTCCTAACGGCTTGTCCTCGTAAGGGTTGCAGGGGGTGCTGGAGCCTATCACAGCTGTCATCAGGCGAGAGGCGGGGTACACCCTGGACAGGTCCCAACGTCAGACAGAACTGGATTATTCTGACAGCCTGATGATTGTCAGGCATCTTCTGGTGTTATACTGAGGATTTTTGTCCTTCTCGATCTATGTAGATGCACCTGATTTGGGTTAGAGTTTGGCAGTATGATCACACTGAATCTGTTGTCTGTTTAGATGTGACTTAGCTATGACTCCAAGACAGAGAACAATATTTGACAGAACCTTTACATTTTATAAAGCTTTAAGTCCTTTCATAAACTAACAAATTAATTACCAGTAGTTTTCCAAAATCTGAATGCACTCTTGTCCTTTTCCTGTTGTGCTTTGCCTCCCCTTGGAGAGGTGTCCCATTTCTATGAAAACACTTTCTTTCTTTGTGTCTTTGTGTATTGCGTCAACAGAGAAGCCAGACGTCTTACACACAGTTAAATTTACTTTCATATTTTCACCTCAGTCATCTGCACAGTTCACATCTATCCTTCAATTCTCCTCCTGAATCTCTCACTGGACTCAGATAAAGCCAGATCCCACAACTGGAAATAATCAGGTTCTGAATCCCGCTGCATTGCACCACCCTCCTCTGACTCACTGTTTACATGTTTTCTTCACAATGTTGTTTTAACTCTGGTGATCCCACTGGTTCATGCCATACTTTTAAGATACAAGCTTAATCCCTCACAGCCATTCAGTGCACTCTGCTTGTATCCTCTCTTCCAGCCTTTATTAGTAAGTCTCTCTTGGCAAATGTGTATTCATTCTCTCCTTCAACCCCTCCTTTCACAGACCATTACAGCACATCACACCCTGAACCACCACCTCCAGAGACTATATGAAGCTCCTTTAGCTGAGAACACCCTCAGGGCTTGTCTGTCAGCGGTGGAGAGGCAGTTGTCGTCCTCAGTTACAGGTCTAGTCAAAGAAAGGAGTGAGTCTGGCTTTCAACTAGAGGGATTTTAGCATCAGGACAGGACACACCCATCATCACTAGACCTATCATTCAAACTCTGAGAGTTAGAGGTTTATGTACATTTAGCAGTCGTGGAAAGAAGGACAAGAAGTAAATTTTACTGTTACTCAACGTCTAAAGTGTTCGTACACCTGTCGATCTCTTGCCAGCTTTACATTTTTCTCCATGCCAATCATGGCTTTAACATCATTTTAGTGAAACAGGTCCTAATTATACAATGCTGTCAAAAAGCAACAGCACACACACAGCATCGCTGAATATAAAAGTCCAAACTGGCTTCCAGTGTGTCAGAGATTCTGAGTCAGTATCCTGAGATCTCATATCAGATGAGTTTCTTGCACCAGAAGAATCTCAATTAATGACTTTGTTCTCCTGCTTCTCGTTTGCCCCCATCTTTTCTCCTTCTTTCTTACCACGCTTGCAAGCATAGCACATGAATTTCATTCTCGCCTTGGGAGGAATTATGTACAATAGTTTCTCAGCACCATGCCTCTGATGAAAAAGTCATGGGAGTTTAGTCTGCTACTGCTGCTTGTTCATAATCCAAACTGTTCCAGAGCTGCAGCAGAACATGTTTAAAGGGGTCTGTATCACTAGAAGATCTGCACTGAGAGTCAGCTTTATTTCTTAAAGGCTAATTAGTCACTAACCTGTGTTAAAATCTATTAATATGGATAGTTTGGTTTTACGTGTTCAGGTATTTACTTAGATTTCTGATTCCATCCAAGAACAGTCTAAGTGAAAGGAAAGAAAATTAGATTAAGAAATCAGATGCAGCATCCCTACTCTCCTGGAACACATCACCTAATGATCTTTTCTGTCTTGTCACGCCTTCAAAACAATCAAAATCAAATATTCAGATAGTTTTTTTGCTTGAAATGATCATGGCTTATGAAGATTTATGCTAAGGTGTCACAAGCTAATGATCTTGGGAACCAGTGCTCTTCAACATGGTTTCAACAGTTTTCATAAGGGAGAAATGAAACTGAACTATATACCACTATTTATAATTAGGAAAAGTATTTTAGGTAACCAAAACAAAATGACATTAGTTGTATATGTAACAAAATGACATTTAAATATGCAATTACCAACACAGTAGACTCCAGACTAGTTTATACTACACATAGTGGTTGTGTGCAGACTACTTAGGCTTCTCTCACACACATATGTAGATGGGCCACGTGCACATCAAATCTTCTCATATACTTCTATATACATGCAGCATTACATCTTTTTCTCGCATGTATCTGCAATCTCACAGTCATTCTGGTTCATTTTAAGCTATTTTGGCTCATAAAAAGTGCAAGATGTGTATGTGAACAGGAAAAGTAAAAAGAGACACACAAGCTCACACTATTACACAAAGGCAAGCAGAGAGGAAGACTACACTGGAGTCATTTTTCCATACTTGGCACAGATTTTGCTGGAGGAATATTATTTCCAGCTGTTTAAAGCTAATAACTGCACTGATCACACAGTTAAATGGCGCCACCACCTGATCAATTAAGAAATGGTCACTGCTATTTTGAGGTGAAAAAAGAAAAACAATTCACGGAAATGATTATTTGGCGGAGCCCAGTGGATCCATACTGTCATTACATCTTGTTTGTGGCTTAAAAGTAACTGACCGCAAGTTTAACCAAACATCATTTAATAAATGATTTTGAAATACAAAACATCTGTGCAAAAATATTCAGACAAAATACAAAGACAAGGCCTTTCTTGGTTCAAAAGGGTAAGCATGTAAACCTTCTGTAATGGTACACTGTTACTGAAATATAAATTTACTTGTATGTTCTTTTAAAAAATGGATTAGAATAAAACAAAAAATGCACAATAATGTTTTCTTCGCCAAATACAAAAATACCTATAGACTTGATTAAGATTCACAGTCTTGTGTACAAGTGGTTTTTGCAAGTATTAGTACACATAAATTCTTAACATGCTGGCGATCACGTAGAAATTCAGATGACTAGGTAGCTCGATCTGCTTCAGAGGGAAAGAAAAAACAAATTACAGAGACAAATGTCAGCAATAAAATATAAAACCTAATGGGAAAATAAACTTAAAATGATTCATCTTGAGGAACAAATCTGTTCCAACATTCCAAAAGAAGAGTTTCTCCCTTCATATTGCTCATGACAGACAATCTAACCGTATCTGGTCTGAATAAATTATTTCACAGTAATGTGAAGCTAAGTTAGAAGGAAATCTGATTAACTGTATTCTGATTTTGAATCCACAGCTGCTTGAAACAGTTGTTGGTTTACTTGCACTAACGTCGACTGGACAGTTTCATAATGTCAAGGCAACAAGAGTGAATTGAGTGAATTGTGGTGTAAGTTCAGGTTAAAAGCAAAAATTAATTTGAACTTAAAAGATTACAGTTTTAGTCTACATTCCACAAACGTCAACTTAAAATGTTACTGTTTAAAATGCACTACAGGCAAAAAGCCATCTACTTTAATCATGCTAGATGCGTGCTGATTGATAGCATGATAATCTGACAAAATGCCAATGATTGTCTACTGCACAGGTACTGAAGGGAATTTCACAACAATTACAACTAATATCACAAACTGTTCTGCCACGAAAGCTTCATATTTAGCCGCGATTCAAATCAACCATCATCATGAAATAATAACAGACAGCCGATGCATCATTTGTGTTATTACAGGACTGAAGGCCAATGCATTTTATCCCGTTTTTAAACCACACTCTTTTGGGGCCATCTTCAAGTTAGCACAATTGGTTCCAGAGGTAAAAAAAACCCCCTCAATTTACTACTACAGAACCAAATAAAAGCAAATAGTAATACAATCAAATTCAGTTTTGTTTAGGTGAAACATCTTTCTGTTCTGTTAATGATGGTACCATCTACTATGACTGCTATGTGTCTCACTCCATGTCTTTAATGGTCTTTTTTTTTCAGTACAATGCAAATATATAAAAGTAAAGGAGAAAAAAAACCATGACAAGTGTTGTGAGTAAAGTTCCTTCAAAATTCAAACACTGAAAAAACTCTCATGAAAATTAAAATGTCATATATAATCTACAATAAAAAATGTTCTTTCGTGAGGGTTGAAATTTCAGCGCGCATTGCTGACAGTAAAGTTGAACCCTGCTCTCATGTGGTGAATGAAGTGTTTGTCCTGAGAGTGGTCCAGTTTGGCTGTGGAGGATATGAGCGCTGTGTAATTTCATTTGTAGTACTGTGGTGGGTCCTCTGCAGCCAGCTTTAAAGTTAATGATAAACGGATCACAGAGAAGGTTGAGAGGCACGATATGCTCATAGGGAACTGGAGGAAAAATGAAAAAGGCAAGGAGTCCTGTGTGCATGTTGCTGAATCCTCAGATAGCCATGTTGAGGTTGCAAAACATTCAGGTGTCATTTCCATGTGAAAATTATGATGCACAAGAGCTCTTGTGTAACAGTTAGCTGTCTGGCTGCAATGCAAGGACGCTAAAAAGCTAAAGTCTAAAGGGCAGGGTATGTCATCCGTATTCCTTATATACAGGTGTATTTGAGCAGGTTGGTGCTGGTCTTCGTAATAAAATCCAGTTCATCCTGCTGTTCCCATTCTTGCTCACTTGGCTACATGCTAAATGCAGTTTTTCCACTGTACAAACAAATGTACAGCACATTTGTGTGTTTTACTATCCAACAACAAGCAGGTCACATCACGGCTATAAGGCACCTAAATGACTTTTATACGAGTGTCAGTGTCTCCTTCACATCCTGGAGGAAGCTCATTGACACCACGTTGTTTAGAAAATGTTGCCGCTTGTTAGAGGACACACGGGTAACTTGCTACCTTGTCACGTTAAAGTGTTTTTTCCACAATAAAATGTTCTTTTGAATATATATCTTTGTATTTAATTCATTCAGGACTTATATACCGTATTTACACAGATGCTTTAATAATACAACATTTTCAAATCATGGTACACTTCCTTTAAACAATAAGGCATTAAAAAGTCAAACAGCTGTTTATATACGTGTGTACCTGCGGCAGTGTTTTTTTTGTCCAACCAGACCTGTTACTGTTGGGTCTCGGTATGAGTAGTACTATTAGACCGGATCCCTGGTTAAGAGATTAAACCTCTCATATGTGGGTCCCGAGCAGAAAGAGTGTGCGAGTATCCGTCTATCTACAGATCTGCGGTGATGACCGAGTCGTTGTACATCAGTACATCAGCATCAGCAGCGAGCAGTGCTGAAGTTTGTGACACGTGGTCCAGATGCCCCAGCCCCTTCTGAGAAACATGTCCGTACATCTGAACCTGCCCTCCGCCGCTCTCGGGCATGATGCAGTGAGAGAGCAGTGGTGTGTTGGCGTCATGGTTGGAACCAGTGGTGGAAGGCACTCCGCTGACGTGACCCGTGCTGGTGGAACCACTGGCGCTACTTGGTGAGCGACTTTTAGGAGGGGGCAGGTGATGCTGGATTACCCTGGTTGGAGGGGCAGGGGGAGGAAAGTGGGCAGGAAAAGCTGCATATCCTGGTGGGATGGGATATCCATTGATGGGAATAAAGCGTTGGTGGGTTTGAGGCACAGCCATGGGCGTCCAAGCTGGAATGGGACCCATCTGGCCTGGAGAAGGAATAGCCTGGGCTGGGTAGAGGTATCCTGCAGTGGCAGCAGCCGCAGCGTAACGGGGGTTGCTGAGGTTGCTGACGGGGCTGGCACTGAGCGAGGTAGTCTGGGTGGTGGCATTTCCCCCACCACCAGAGGGCGTGCTGGAGCTGGCGTGAGATGACAGCCCCTCCCAGGCTCTCAGACGGACGTGGATATCCTTGAAGCGTGGTCGGCGTGCTGGACCCTCCTGCCAGCACTCTGTCATCAAACCATAGAACCTAAGGGAAAAAGATTATGTATCATGTACTGTATAAAAATTGTCACAATTTCTTAAAAAAATAATTTTATTCCATAAATTAGCAATGCAGACTCATTTTTTGATATGGTGACTTGGTAAATTATATGATTATAATTATATTATAGACAGATGTCTATACAAACATTGAAAGAAAGGCTGAATACTCTTGAAGTAGCACTCTCAAAACTTGTAATGTAATTTACTCATCAGTCTGTGTTGACATTTATCATTCATATTATCTCAACATTAACCTGAACGTACCTTGGTGGACAATCCTCAGGGCAGGGCAGCAGCTGCCTCTTTCTCACCACCTCCATCACTTCCTGGTTGGAGAAGCCGTAATAGGGCTGCAGGCCATAGCTGAAGATCTCCCACAGAACCACACCAAATGACCAGATGTCTGAGTCTGTGGTGAACTTGCCATAAGAAATGGCCTCAGGTGGCATCCAGCGGATGGGCAGCAGAGTTTTAGGCTGTAAGCAGTAGTAGTCTGAGGAGTAGATCTCTCTGGAGAGACCCAGGTCTGAGATTTTGACATGGAGCTGTTCACCTACTAAAATGTTCCGAGCTGCAAGATCTTTGTGGATGTAGAAGTGACTGGCTAAGTACTCCATCCCAGCCGCAACCTAAGTTTGAGCAGTCAGAAAAAAACATCAGTTAAGGAGTAACAAGCAATTAAGAGTTCATGAATCTCTACATAAAAGTAAAAATAATTATGCAGGCTGCATACCTGTATGGACATATGTAGGAAGTCTCCGTGATCCAGGCTGGATTTCACTGTGCCATCCTCATCGCTGCTGCAGCCAACGTCAGAGTGTGGCGACCGCATGATGAGGAATTCGTGCAGGTCGCCTTGAGGAAGAAACTCAAACAGCATACAGACGGGTTGCTCCTGGGTCACCACCCCCAGCAGGCACACCACGTTCGGGTGTTGTAGCTCTGTCAGCACTGCAGCCTCCTGTGTTGGAAACAAGAAGAGTAATGGTTGTAAAAGATTTGTTTTTTGCTTTAGATGGGATCTGACGTAGCTCATTTTTATATCCACCTTACAACAATATTTGGGGCCAGTGTTTCATACTAAAACGCACAGATATTGGGGGTAGTACCACTTTAAAAGGCAGGAAGTTCAGGTCTCATTCATTGTGAATGGAAAGTGAGGAATAGTGAGAAGTCATTTATTTCAATACTCCTGAACATCTAAATTTATCTGGACAAATTGCTAGTAGTAACTTTACTTTTTAAAAACTATTTTCAATTAATTCATCATTGTTCAGTTCAGCTACTGTATATACAGTCCGTCATCACCCGTTACATTTACCTTCTATGGAAACATAAGTTATGCTTCAGTTCCTGTGGTAAGAGAGATCTTTCCACAGAGAAAGTAGTCTTTTGTAGCTTAACATGTCAGTATCTTAGCATCACTCTTAACTTAAGAAACATGCGCTACCAAGTTGGAGGTGTGTGTTTTGCACCTCTGTCTTCACTAATAAAGGGGTTTACAACTGTTTATGTCTTTAAATTATAATGCAAATTTGGAAGACATAGGTTTGGCGGCAGTGATCTATTCTGTACCTGCTGGAAGTCGCCCCACTGCTGAGCACTGGAGATGTCCTTCAGGGTCTTTATGGCTACAAGCTGTGCCTGATCCATGCCAGGCAGATACAGGTGGCCCTTGTAGATCTTCCCTATAGTACACTCTCCAAGCTCCTCCATGAAACGCACAGCTGACAGGGGAAGCTCTTTGGCCTTACACTGCAGAAAGCACAAGATGAGGGAAAATAAAATGGAGATCAGTGGGTATAGAGGTGTGACAGAAAAATCATTATTTTCTTTGATAGGTCAGTCCACTTTTGTCACTTTTATCCTTGTGCGGAAAAGTTAGATGTTGACATTAAGTCGATGCAGGCAGACTGCCTAATATAACACCTAATATATGATTGGCTTGAAAAAGAAATTGCCTGGAGAGTTGATAATTGTCATAATTAGGCTCAATCCATTACATCAGCTCCTAATGACGCCTTTTAAGCCTTTGGAAACCGAAGTGGGGAAATTGTGAAAGCTGGCAACATGTTTTGTTTGTACAGCTAAACCCAACAGGACTGAGCTGAATTGTGGATTTATACAGTATCTGGGTATGAAACCTTCATAATTCACTTCGAGTAAATTAAATCTAGTAGTTCCTATGAAAATAAAATTATAAGAGAGAGAAAAAGGGACAGAGAGTACAAAACAAACATGTTTTACTGTGTTACGAGTTCATACAACACCATGTAAAGCTACAAGAATATGCCCAATTTTGACGCGTTGATCCTCGTGGTGACATTGTACTTTATTTGTATCACAGTCAACAAATCCAAAACAAAAAGATTCATGAATAGATTATCTGTGCCACTGCTGTCCAAAAACACCTGTGAGCGACACAAAGTTTTCTTGTTATAATGAACATGTGCAACTTGACTACTTTCCTGTCACAAATACTCAAATCAAATAATAGTGGCGGCATGATAGCTCAATGGGTAGAGCAGTTGTCTTCACACTCGAGGGTGAGCGGTTTGATTCCCAGTCCCGGCAGGCTACATGTTGGGGTGTCCTTGGATAAGACACAGATACTCTTAACCCTTGGCTCCTCAACAGGGCAGACTATCCACAAAGAATTTCCCCAAGGGGATCAATTATTATTAATATATTGGAGACTTGTCCTGTAGATCTACAGGTCTACACTAAGAATGGCTGACCTTTGTGGAGAAAATATCACACAGAAGGCAAAGAAAGTTGGACAATCCTGAGAGATGACATTGTTGGGTTTGGTCTTTTCATGGGATTTCTTGACAATAACATCAGATATGTGATTTTAAGTTAGACTAAAAACAGTTCTTTGTTTGCACTGTTATAGTTTTTGACCTCTTTCTAACAACCACAGTGGTAGAGATTCAAAACCAGACTAGATATGTAAAACATGAATTGTTCTTTGTTTAAAGAATTGCACAACTAGAAGATAAATAATCACAGAATTTGTGTCCAACACTTCAACTGTAAACGTTTGTTTAGGAGTGCGTGGGAGTTCTTTGTCTCTTTTTCTATGGTTGTTTATCCTTGATGACTCCAGTTAAACTCTCATATCTAGGAGCTGGCCAGGTGATCTGAGAAAGAGAGGCAACAGAGAGTGTGTGTGTGTGTGTGTGCCTGTACTTGGGAGAAGATAAAAGGTGAGGAGAGGTTGGCGGAGATTTTCAGATTCCAGGAACTCAAAGACGAATAATGAAATTCCTCTGTCTCTCTCTCTCTCACACACACACACACACCCGCGCAGTATGAGCTCAGAGGGGGGTGAAGTGTGTGCTTCTGAGCGTGTGTTAGATTATGTGAATGAGAGAAGTGTGGAGGCCTGCTGATGTTATGAGACACACAGATGTTTTTAGTTATGATTTTGTTTCACCCCTTCATTCTTCCCCACACCCAAACCCTCAGATCCTCCTCACACCACCACAGGTTTGTGTGTGTGTGTGTGAATGTTTATGTATCTCTAAATGGGTTGTCACAGAGGGAATGACCTCTGGGCGACCCCAGAACAAGGCCTGCTGGGTAGCAGTGTAACCCTAACACAAGGCTGTAGATAAGCGCAGTGAAGTGAAGTGAAGAAAGGCAAGTGACTTGGCAATAATATGATAATAATTATGACCAAAATTGCTATATAATATAAGGATTTACTGCTCACTGAAGTTTAAAAGTTCCAAAGGAAGAAATCAAATGCAAATCCTTTATTTTATTTATTTCAAACTACAGTATTTTGAGGTTTTAGTATAAGGTTCGGTAAAAGTTTTTTTTTGCTTTTCAAAATGATTATGGATGATTATGTGGTCTGATATGTGTGGAGCCCATTTCGAGACTTTGTTATTGACAAAGACCATGAAAAATCAGCTGTATAATTCCATAACTGCATGGTTATCATAATCATGGTTAACTTTCTTTGATCTTCTGTAAACTTGACTCTTGCAGATAGACGCCTCGTCTAAACACAAAGAAGAGTAATTCCTGTTTTAGGTCAGTGAAACATTTGTTCCATTAAAAAAAAAAATACAGGGATATTAATAGCTTCTGACACTTATATGACATTTTGCATTTCTCCATCTCTCTGTTGATGGTAACACTATACACATTACCTTTAGCATCAGCTCTGGTCTGCACAGGCAGACACACTGTCTAGATAACTCCCCAGCCACCACCACCAAAATCATGTGGAAAAAGATAAACAGACATGATATGACTGAGTGTGCAACCTTGAAAGAAATGTGATACTGATCCTAATGTGAGCTATGTGTTGGCTGGCAAAGCACGGGCTTCATGATCTACATTACAAAGAGGTTCTGTGGAAGAGTGAGGGAAAGGAGGTCCGGGGGTAAAGAGATGGAGGGAAAGACAGAAGAAGAGCAACAAAGAGAGATGGATTAAGTG
>JAUBNQ010000020.1:19483449-19502537 GCA_032353495.1 Ctenopoma kingsleyae
AAATCATTTTTAAAACCACGAGAATTAAGCATATCATTTGAAAAAAAACATAGCAACTGCAAAATTTATACTTGGCCATTACCATTATTTTATCTTGTGATACCGACCTTTCAAAATAAGTCCAACACAGTACACAAGAGAGAAAATAAGCAGTTCTATCGAAATGTGGTTAGTACTGTTGAGTCTCTGCCAGGTTCTCATCATGTAAAAATACATACTTTTTAAGCCTTTAATATCAGGGCTGTTAAATGTTTTTCAGTCTGAGACCAAGAGGAGACACTTAGTCTCTTGCTTTCGATCCAGAACCATGAAAGCATATTTCTGTACTGTCGTGCAACAAAGGGGACCCAAACAGGTAGGCCTGTGGCCAAGTGGGGCTCTCTAACCCATGGTTTCATTAATACAATCCTCTGTATACTTACTGTTATTTACAATAATATCATAACAATATAACACGTTTGGATAATTCTATAGTATGTTTCGACTATATCTCTTTGTGGCTAAATGCAAATTCTATAAACATGCAGATGTGTTCATTATATATGTTTTGGCATTTGTTGCCCGTATTTCGTAACCTACAGTAGAGAAAGGACAGAATGTAACAACAGTGGGCATGTCCTGACTCAAAGTGGGTATATTGCAATTACACAATCTTAAGTGACACTAGTATGCTTCTGTAATCACTGTATTTACACTATTATTACACAGAGCTCCAGCAGCATGTCCCAAACTTAAGTACATCATCCAACTCAGAATCCTCATTCTACAAATACTAAAAGGAGCTGCATATTTTAAATCTCCAATGAACATGGTCACTAGGTAGAACGTGACTGCTATTTTCCACTGAGACTGGCAGTGCCGCAGCAGCCTGAGCTGATCACCGTCACTCCATCACTCTACCCTGTGGGCCTATTTTCACCATGCACATCACGGTGCGATTTAGAGGCGTCTAGTCTATTTTTGACGGATGACAAGCAGCACAGAGGACATGAGACAAACAGGACAAACAAACAGACGCAAACAGGAGAGGATACGGCTAATGTGCGAAATAAAACCCCAGGCTATGCGTCTTCCTTCCGAGTGACATCGCTACCAGTCACCTAAGGTCAGAGGATGACTCGCTCTCAGTGGGCTATGCCACTGGGGAGAAGACGGACCAAATGTGTCACAATCGCAGCGTTACAAAGCACCCAGTGGCGAACAGGCGTAGGACACCCTGTACCTGCTCAAGCACAATCCTTAACTCAGACTGCTTCTCACATAAAGGTTTCTCCAAATAGCCTAAGTCCACATTTTTAGACCCATCATATTTATGTACTGCAGGAATTGTGCTGTGTCGATGCTGTTGTGCTGCCGTTCCCATAGGCAGGGGATGTCTCTTGAAGCGCCGGTGTCATGTGAATATGGTATTAGAGGTCTGTTCTCCAGTGCTAGTGCTGCTCTCCTCTCATTAACATCCCATCCATCAAACAGCCCGCTGTCATGCTGCACTGCCACCCTGTCATTTAGCTCAGTGCAGAGCTACAACACACTCAGTCTCATTACTTACTTTACCAAAGTCTTAAGGGTGAAAGTGCATTTTTGGACAGGGTTGTGTTTTTTAATCACAGGTTGGGAATTTATTCATGTGGAATTTGTGTAAATGTGGTTTCTAAAACATACTTTAACTTCCATTACATACCCTCACAACAATAATCTCGATGCTGGGGGCAACTGTTAACCAAAAATAAGAAAAAAAAATCACTATTTAAAAACAACTTCTTTGTAAAACCAGTAAAAGTACAATGTCTAATTCACGAAGAATGTGCGCCATTTTGAAGCGGCTTGTAAATGTGGTCATGTGTGGTTTATGTGAGTGAGACTGCTCTCCTCTGCAAAGGTTGAGGCTTTGTTTGAGTTGACCAGACGAAGGTGCTCCCCTTGTGTTCATGCTTCGCTGACTTCAAATCCAGCTTATGACCTATAACACATTCCTCCATCATATCTGTTAGTCTCCACCACTCTCAATCTGATGAAACACACGAAAAAAAACTCACTATACACAGAGTGTAAACTTCTGTGTTAAGGAAAATGTGTGTGTGTCCACGAACAAGTTGAAAGCTCTACAGTTAAAGAATGATTGGTCTGTATGGGAGACCTCAGTTTGCTCTCTGAACAAGACAGACTGGGAATATGGGAAATCACACACACATACAAGGTCAGGTCTCTCTCTCTCCCTCTCTCTCCCCCCCCACACACACACAAACACACTCTCTCCCACACAAAAATACAGGGACACAATGCACCTGGTCTCTCTCTCTCTCTCTCTCTCTCCCCCCACAGTTGCAGTGACAGACTGCAGGTCTAAGACTCCACAGTCCAACAAAAACAGCAGTGTAAGCATGTGCAGCAGTATGCTGTGCTATGTAAGGCAGGCACAGCAATGTCAATAAACTGTGAGACGATACAAAACCAAACATAGAGAGCTTAGATTGAATCTACAGTTTGGTGCGTCTACCACCCTCAGAGAAATGTCTCACGCCTTCTTCACAGCATCGAGGCTCAAAGCAACGCAACGCAATTCACACAAGAACGCCAGAACAGTAGGAACGTGGAATGAGGAGATGTGCATGACATGATGCAGTTTGTTTACGAAAACGCAGTCATGTATGTTTTGGTTCGGGCGTGTCCCTCTCCTTCTCACCGAACACATAAATCACGTATGCTCGCTCGCCTGTATTGCCATATTTCAGTATTTGTCAACTGATTGCAAAACACTGTGCAATGAAGTCACCACTTACACAAAAGGCCAAACTATACATGGAGAGAAGCAGGATTTATAAAGGAGCTGGTAAAAGATGGATTGTACACTTTAGATGAGGATAAATGAGATTGGTGCAGCATGTTGAATGCTACTTAATATTTATTAATCCCAATGCTTTGATCGTGTTCCCAAAAAGGTTAAGGTATTTGGAAAAGAATGGGAAAATGCGAGTCAGGGATTGAAGTCACAGTATGGAGTCAATGCCAACTGTTTCTCTTGATTAAAAAAATGGGGAAAAAAACACCTACAAATTTCTCACGCTGAAGCATCGTCATTTCTCTCCCTGCAGGTCCTAACAAATGTTCAGCATGATGGAGAGGATAACTTCCTTCTCCTACAAAATATGATGGCTCTACAATTGAAAACAGTGACAGACTTGGAATACACTTGACCAACTTGTGTTCAAAATCTTTTCATGCCCTTTAATGCTGAAGCCAAGCCCCTGCTTTTTATTTCTCTCCCCCCTCTGCTCCCTTCATGGTTTCAGTTAGGCAGAGCTGCCTGTGTTTGATTAGGGCTTCAATGTCAATAACGCCTGTTTTGAAAAACACACTCAAAAGGTCCTGGAACAAAGACGAAGAAGAGGGCAAGTTGTGAGAAGTAGACAGCGAGAGGGAGATTTGACGGCAAGAAGAAACATAATAAGGTATTATGACTTGATGTGGTTCATATGCAGTCCACATGTTTCTGTATTGTGTTTGTTTGCCCCTCAGCATGATATGACAGCTCCACTTGAACTGCTAAAAACACCAATCTCTAATGACTATGGAAAAAGAAAGTAAGAAAAAACGTGAGAGAGAAAGAGAGAATAGAACAAAAACTAAGGGAGATGAGGGTTATCAGTGGTAGATGACCCATTTCACCTCAAACACAAAAAGCAAAATGAACAGATTTATTAACAGAAGACGACTTTTAACACTGTTCCAATGAGATTTTTTTTCCACTCTGTAGTAAGGACATTGACGAGCACTAATTAACTAGCATCTCTGACATTAAAATTACTAAATCAATATTAAAAGTATTTTCTTTTTTAATGACAGGTTTTTATTTCATTGAAGCATTTCACTGGCCACTTTATTAGGCACAGCTGTATAATTTAATGCAATCCAACATGCAGCTCTGCCATAAAAGCTAATAAGGTTATAATTCCTCCCACACAAATTCTCCCCCCATCTGCATCCCAAACGGTGGGGGGAGGACAGAAATCATAATCAATACTTATGTCACTATTGTCCTATTTGTTTCGTGTATTCTGTGCTTTTGTGTATTTGTGCATTTGTGTTGGCGCTGATCTTTTTTGTCTCTGGTTGTGGTTCTTTTCTTTCCTTTTGAACTGAGAGCGACTGTAACAAGGCAAAACAATTTCCCTCTGGGATTATTTAAAATAAGCGTTTTGAATCTTGAATCTTTCTTTTCTACTATACGTTTATTATTGGAGGTCATAGTGGGTGGTGCAATGTTTTGGCCACCGTATTTACATAAATGAGGTGGCCAAGACCTTAGAAGCTTATATACTGTATAATGCACTGCAGTATGACTCCACCACCCGCTATGACCTCAATAATAAACAAATAACTTCATATATCATAGATTCATATACAGTATAGTCACTATTATTTGGATCAAGTTCAAGAAAATAATCTTAAGATTGATAATAAAAATAATCAGCAGTTTTGGCCACATTTAAGACCATAAATCAAAGAGGAAAACCTTTATTGATCCCCATTAAACACACACACCCACATGTGGCATGCATGCAGTTAAATTTAGTGTTGGCTGGATGCTTTTCAGCTGAAAATCACTGCAAACCACTGTTTGCATGTAGGGTCATGCTGCAACAGCCTTCACTAGGCATTTAGTCTGCCAACGTTAGGTGAGCCAAGCAGTCTATGAATCAGCTGTCAGCTGATTGATAAATGTGGAACAATGTGTTTATACAGGATTGTATGTTTGAGTATATGAGGCTGTATTTGGATCTCACATAACGTATACGTGTGAACAGACATTCTGCATGTGTCTGTGTATACACTCTAAACACCATCTCCCTTATCGGAGTGCGTATGCTTGTCTAAATCAATGGACACACAGTCCACACAGTGGATGTGTCTGTGTGTATATTCGTGCCAATAGAGAAAATCTTTTGTATGAGTAGCTGAGATAAAAATAAAAAAAAAAGTATTTGTTTATTCAAAGACTTTGGGTGGTCCTTTTTGTCTCATTAACTTTCAGAAAACCAGTTTCTTCCTGCACCTTTTGTCCCTTGTGGAAAATAAAATGATATTGCAGCCATCAAACTGTCACCAGAAGATAATGTGTCTTTACATTAAATAAAGACCTGGTGTCAACAGTAGGACATGCTGTTTTTATCTTTAAATACAAGAATGTCCCACTGTACATCTGTACGTTATTTCCCTAGGTTGGAAAACAACAACTAGTACATGCACTACAGGAAGGATTTTAACCTTAAGCTTAAAAGTTCACCCTTGAACTAAACATCTGCAAAATTACATCACTCTTAACCAAACCTGCCACTTCCAAATACATTCATAGCCAGTTTAAAACGATGCTGAGCTGAGCATCAAAGATGTGTTGCATTGTGGATAACACACCCACAGGTCTGTGCTACTTACAGATTTCCGCAGGTTTAAGGTCATCCAGGTCCATACGGACACATTTTTAAACGGTACTTTTGTTTCTAAAAAGCCAAGAAATTCTCTTCATCAATTGCTCCACTACTTTCATTTGTGGTTATTGATTTACTCTTGCAACCACACTGTAATTAATAAGTCATAAACTATGACACAGTATGAAAAAGTTCTGCATCAGGAACAAGAAAAACCTGTTGGTGACTTTAATAAAGTAAATAATAAGTAGTGACTGTGTTCATACTGAAAAAAGGAGCATGTGGTACCTGACTGAGATGTTTAAATGTAAGTGTTCACCACAAGTTGTGTGAAAACCAACAAATTTTATTATGAGATCAAATACATCAAACGTCCTCAAAGCTGCTGGAGCTTTTTAGACAGACACCACACTATGGCTCCATTTCTGTGTGAACCACTAAACACATATACACATAAGTGCACACAGACAAATACACACTCACACATGCAGGGATGGGAGGGGTAGGGGTGTAACACCCTGTGTCTCCCCCAATAACATACCAAATCCATCAAGGTGCCCCAGGATCCAGTACTCAAGGCTGCCACCACTGGAAGCACAGAGGGTTTAATAAACAGCACCAGTGCAAATGAAGGCTTTGTGGATTAAAGCACATATGGTGTGCCAACCATATTGTGGCTTTGACCCATGGTTGTCATATACGTATAATCCCATTACCGTCAAAGAAAACATTCAGTATAAATGCCAGCCTTTCAGATAAGAACAGTTTATCCATGGAAGGTTTTCAGATCTTATCTGACAAACGTTTCATTTTCTCTTTAACTAAATGACACTGGAATGCGTTTGTTGCTGTAATAATTAATTCTACTTGGAAATAACTGGGGACAGCCTGCTACAGCCGCCAGAAATGTTACACAACTCCACTGAGTAACATTCATAATCAGTAAATCAATGAGGACACGAGAAAATAAGAATGCAAAACTTTTGCTGTCATTTCCCAAAACATCATTAACTTTATATAAAGGCAGCAACACCTAAACACCTAACTCCCTTTTGTATTTGGGAGTTCATACCAGAGTGTGCTCCAAACTGAGCTGCACACAGGCAGGAAGAAATATTCTTAGCGTTTGCATAACTCACAAATCAATTAGAAGAGCACTGCTCTTACGCTCTTTTAAAATTCAAAACAAATGAAATAAAAAAGTCACATTGCTTCCTGGAAAATAGTAAAACAAGGCAGGGTCAAGTCACTGAATATGGATGTAGCAAGCAGTGGGAAAATAAGGATGAGTAGAAGAAAAAAAAAAACATTTACACGTAAGAAAGTGATGATGGTAATCACGTTAGTCTGCAAGTCCCATTTCTGTCTGACTGTATAATGAGCACATGCCTTGTTCTTGTTTTCCAAAACATATAATAAAACACAAAATGGCAAAAGTGGAAGGAATGAAAGAAGTAAATAAAAATAAACAAAAAATACTGTAAAGGTAAAGCAGTGAAAAATCTGGGGCCGATACAGGGAGAGAGAGAAGCCTGTGGAGGTGGAATGTTCCCTGTTGGTTTTAATAACTAATCTCGCAAGACTGAGTCCTTTATATGACAAGCTAAGTTCTTCAAAACACCCGGTGGATGGCACACAGATGACGGATGATGATAAAGATACTGTACACTACCTCAGTGATTCATCAGTTATTAAGGTTCCCACTGTGGAAAAATATCAAATAAGCTATGAAATCTATGGACTTGCCGCATTTTTATAGAACATAATTTGTACTATTGCTCTACTTATACTATTTTGTATCAACTAGCCCTATCTAAGTGCACCAAAACCCATCTATCTGACGTGCTTCCTTCGTCACGTCTACGTCCCACTCTAGCAAGATTCAGACCTGCACAGTCAGGGTTTGGGACAGTTGATAAAACACTAATTAAATACTACTAATTAAATATTCCAGGCACTCCAAAGAGTCCGACTGCTCCAGAAAGTTTTTATTATAATCATAGTGTGTTACTTCATTCACTTCATTGTTTCATTGTGTGGACATGTGACAGATCACAGTTGCTCCTCTGTTTTCTCTGTGAAAAGAAAAAAGTTAGGGAACTGTATACAGAGTTAAATCCTACAATAAACATGTCAGCAGATGTGAGGTTTTAACTTATTGTTGCTGTTTGGTGGATCGGTTGGCTCATCAGGCCTGCTAGTGGAGTAAACAATGGTCTGCTCCAACATTTCCTACTGTCATTCTTATCACACTACAGCTCTGATCAGTGCTCCATCATCGCACACGCACACACACAGACACAGACACAGAGGATGTCTGTCTCCTGGGAGCTGATCAGCCTGCTATCCATCAACAGTGCTCTACTCACACTGACCCAACTGCTGTGAACAGACACGTAAAAACATGCAAGAGAAGGATTTTTGTGCTCGAGAACAAACCCCCCCCCCCATCCCACACACACACACACACACACACACACACACACACACACATCACTACACACTACAGAAAGCCCCTGTCTCACGCACACTGACAAACACACACACAGACCTCAGCATCTGACCTGTCTGCCTGTCAGCACACCAAAAGGCTCCTTTGTCCTTTGATAACCCCTGTCCAACCTCCTCTACAGGAGGCTGTCTCCCTAACAAGTCTTGCCCACGGCAGGAGCTCTGAGTTGGAAGCAGGCAGCAGAACAATACCCTCTCTCCTGGAGAAGGACCATACACACAAGGACCTCTAATGAAATCCGTGTCTCACCAGCCTTTTGCAAGCCCCCTCCTTATCCTTCTTTTCCTCACCTCCCTCTCTTGATATTACATTTCCTCCTGTGATTTGTGCTTTATCAAGGAATTCATTCAGTTCTGAAAACCTATCTAGGGCCGTGTTAACTTCACACTCAAGGAAGAAACTATAGCAAGATGTTGCTAACTACACTTTATTTTCAAATCCTGGAAATAATGAACAGCGTACTCAGTGGTTTCTGCCTACACACAATCGAGAACAAGACATTAAACCAGTTTTTGGCCTAAAGCTGCAAAAGGGCTTTAAATCATTTGGCTTTCTGGATTTGAGTAAGATAAACTTCCTGAGCCAAGAAGTGGAGAGAAAAATGGAAAGAAAGGCAGAAATAAAAAACGACATGCAGAAAAGAGAAGGAAGAAAAGCAGAGGCAGCAGGGACAAGGAAATGCTGACCTCTGTTTTGTGTGAGATGGGTTGCGAGGAGTGAAAAGTGGCAGGCTCATATAAATCCTGTCTTCAATTTCCATTCACTGTGGAAATCCATCTGGACCAATCAGTACAGCGAATATTCGACTGTCCGTGAGTCTTACTCTCTAAATTTATTCTTTAAAACTTCTCAACTTTCAGTCAAAACTGAGGGATAAATAAGTGAGCGGTTGCCGTCAGGATTTTTCATTCACACTCACAATTCAAATTCACCTTATGTATGTACAAGTGGTTACATTTATTGTTTATTGGGCAAAAAGTTCCTTTATTTTAAAAGCCATTTGAAAGCGATAACCAGCTCTTACGTCACCTAAAATCTAATTTCTCCATGTTCTCTTCTTTAAAGAATCTTATTGCTTGTTTTTCAGCCGATGTAAACTCACCATCATTCAGTGACAGAAGCCTTCGTGTTTAATGTCTCTGTCGACACCTTAAAAGACTTGGCGGTGTTGTGAAAAATGAGCCAGCGCGTATAGCAGAGGGTGGTGATTTCCCTTGAGCTGCTTGTAATTGCTTCAAGCTTGGACCAGACAGGACAAAACCAGGAGGCCTGGTGCAGGAAGTTGGACAGGAAATGGTTCGAATTCAGCCAGTGAGGCAACATGCTGGCTTTAGGAGTGGAGTGGGTACATATATCATGACATCCACATCTTTCATGCTATCTGTAAGATGGGTCTCATTGTTTTTTTTCCCTTATACAGGAAACAGTTGCAGACTATAGACAGATAATATACAAACATGAACACTACAAATGTACATTAAAAGACAAAGCCTTTGAGGGCATCAACTTTGAAACTTCAGTTCAGTTTTTGCATACCATTTGATTGACCATGAAGCCCGTGTTCCCTGAACTCCCAGTGGTCTGGTTACTATCTGGGGGGTTAATCTGATGATGCAGCCCTCTCCAGCATTTATACAGAGGCTTTTAAGGTCTGCTTTAAATCAAAAGGCTCAGACTCTCTCGGCCTATTCTCGTGCTTGGATTGAAAACATAACTGCTCATGCACACTCAGCAATGCAGCACTACAACTGGCTACAAACAGATTCATAAAACCTCTGCCCATATGCAAAAAATACAAACATGTAACAATTTCCAGAGAAACAATAGATACTTTTGTCCAAGAAAAATATTTGTTACAGAACCCTCAGAGACATGAACATAAATAAAAACTCTTAGCACAATTTACTATATTTTACTATATATTTTAGCAGGGGATTTTTACAGATTTAATTTACTAAAAAAAGAACTGATCTAATTTAAAATCATCCATCCAATCACAAACAAAACAAGCTGAGGAATGTGTTTGTTTCTACATAAATGGCCCTCAAGGGTGAAAATGGCATTACTCAGTCCTCTCAAGACTAAAAAGACAAGTGAGCGCTGGGCCGTGCAGACTGAGAAAAGCTGTTCAAAAGGACTTCACCTATCAAATGGTACAGCTGTCTCATTAACTCCAAATGCCTTGATAACTGAACAGAGACCAGTTGGACCACCAGCGAAAAAGAGAACACCCTAGAGCCATAGAGAGAAAGCAGGTGAAAGTTAGATAGAAACTACTGAATGGGAAGACGGTTTTTTCTCCAGCAACCCTTTCCATTTCTGCCCAAGCCCTGAGACCTTCCTTTGCCATCTTTTCGTCTCCTCCCTCGCTCCCTCACTTTCCACATTTTCTCTTTTCTTCCAGCTAGGATTAGCTCAGCAGGACACCAGCATTCCTTCTCTACTGGTAGTCTTTGTCTTGACATTCCCACTCCTCCCAGTGTCCTCTGCAGCCCTGCGTCCAACCAAGTATACCAACTGTTCCATAAACTGGCAACCGGTTTTGTCTTTTTCCTTTATTCCTCAAGTATAACCAACTTTATTTATGATTTTATAACAAATAATACTGAATTACGGAACTTTTTATATGTGGCTAGTGGCTAAATACTGCCAAATGCACTCTAGCAACATCTAGACAGGGTCACCCCTACAGTGCTGCAGCCCTGCTCAAACCAGACTCAGGGTCGGGGGTACCCTTTCATTGACTTTGATCTGGAGTCAGTTTTGCAATCCCAATACCTGCTGTGAGGTTTTGTATGTGGCTAAGATAACTGATACGCAACCAGCAATAGAGGGGAGCTGTCCTCCATGCTGGTGTGCCCCAGCAGGAAGGAGCTGCATACTGTTACAGTCATGTGTTAATCCTATTACCCCAATTTTGGTGTTACTATATGACAACATGTTCTTTATTTTGCAGATTTTTAAAAATTGCACTTGAAAACCATCCGACGCTCTGGACTTTTCCACTCCAAATTCCATTCCAATGAGCACAAGAAGATATTAATGTGAAGTAAAAGATTAGATTACTGCACATTTCCATCTTACATCTACACCTCTCTGCATTTTGGCTGCAAGTCTCATTGTTGAGCATTTTCTTTTCCCCCTTGGAAAAATGGTCTGATTCAGTCAAACTGTATTATGTTCAGGGTCTTTGTTAGTCAAAGATAAATTTGAGGCCAAGGAAATCGTTTATCAGGGACATTTGTTTTCACATGCATAATATAGTGATATTTTCCGGAAGATCGAGCTAATGTAACCGGCACCCTACCCATCCATGACATATATTCTAATTGTTAACTTTTTTAAGGCTGTTTCACTTCAGCAAACATTAGCGATCAGCTTGACCTCTGTCATTTAATGAAAATTAAAGACACCAGAGACCATATATGTAGCATTAGGCCAAATCACATCGAAAGCATTTTAGATGTTTTTTTTACATCTGCTAGTCACGAGTCTCACAGAGTGGACAGAATTTCGTTATATCATGGGCAAAGCACGTGTCACCCCGTTTTTTGTTTGTTTTTTACCCCTTTTTTTTTTATTTGGCTGTGAGTCACACTGCTGAAGACTGTTTGCCAGTCGTTGTCTCTTTGTTCTGTGTCCTTTGACAGACACGGCACTGTTCTAACGACAGAGACGCTGAACGTAGATCTCATTCAGAGTGAATCGAATGGATCGTAGTATGTTTGTACCACAGTTCCCTTTCCGTAATGTCTGCTGTGATAAATGCTTGTGTTTATTGATTCAATATTTTATGTTGTAGTATGTGTTTTAGGATGCAAGACAAGCTTCAGTGAAGTTAAATCAATCAATCAATCAATCAATCAATCAATCAATCGATCTGCAGGACTAATATTCATACACTATGTAGTGATCTATGTGTTATCATAAGAAGTAGATAAGAGCCATCTGGGTTAAGACTAGCAGTAATGTTCAACAGTAAGGGGGGTACGGGAATCACAAGCATGATGTTGTCAAGAAGGGAAAGACTGCATAGCAACAATATGACAGCTGTCAGCAATAATCTCAACCACAGGATAGAGTTCTCACTCACAAACCTGAAAACCACATGCTGCACTAGAAAGCAGGAAGATGGTGGGTTTTAGTTTAATATTCTAATGGAGTCTGGAATATGTATATTCACGCTACCTGACCTCAGCTCATAAAAGACACATAAAGAGGACAACCGAGAGAAGTAGAGAGAAAAAACAGCGATGGAGCATACAATATAATGTAAACGACAAACATACAGTAGCGCATGAGAATGGCGACCACAAAAAGCAGCCTGAGAGCAAGCAGAGATGAAGAGGAGACAAACGGTTGATGGAGTATCCTAAAAAAAAAAAAGTGTGACTGTCCTTGGACCTCGAGCAATTACCATTTAATCCTTTCACCTGGCCTGTGCACACTATAGAAAACACAAAAACATCTAGCTATACTTAAGACAAAGATACAGGTGAACTTTTGTTCATAGCCATACCACTCTTTTAGCCCTTTGTGTTTAACACTAGACTGGAAAATAGTTATATTAGCGCCAGTGATTCTTCTATACTTCTTAATCTCCATGGTGATTTGGCCTCATTGTACTATCAATGCTCATTGCTCTCAGTGTGTGTGTGTGTGTGTGTTAATTACACAGAGAGAATTGTTCACGCACCATCCAGGTCCCAAAAGGTCCTGTGTGTGTGTGCACACTGCTCTCAACCCACCAGCTTAGTTTACACAAGAAGGTCATTTTAATCAGGTGAATACCAGGCCGCCTAATCTGCGGGTCTTTGCCTGAGCATAAACAGAGGATTTCCCCAGGCTCAGCCGGGTTCACATACCTGGAGTCATGGAGAATTCATTTCTGGAGTTGACCGGAGCAATCCAATAACCTCCTGCCCTCCTGCTCCCTTTCTCTCCCTCCGAATGTGTATCACAATCACCTTGGGTGCCAGCTTTCATTCTCATGTCTACTTCTTTCACTCCATCTCAACTTTCCATCTCTGCCTCTCTCTCCCTATTCCCCAACTTATTGTTTCATTTTCGATGATGTCAACTTTAGACAAATGTACAGAAATAAAATACACTCACTTAGACAAGCACTTTCACATGCTAAAGTATGTATAAAGGGACTTTAAAACACAATACTGCCTAATTTGTCCACCACAACCTCTTATCATGATCACAACCGACAACATGTGCTTTATGCATATTGGTGGGTGAAGGGTTACTGCTGCCCTTTATCTTTCCACCTGCCACTTCTTCTTTCCCTCTCTTCCTGACATCTTCCATATCTTTTTCACATTATACCTCTAAATGTCAGGGGTCTCTGGGTGACATGGGTCTGGGTCCCCTAGGCAACATGGACAAAGTTGAATATATAATATTAGCAACTAATCCCTTTATGTCACTATGTGTCTGTATAACACTGGTCAACAAATTTTCCAAAAAAAATTCTAAACTTTTTGTTACCTGAATAAAACTGAGTGCCTTTAGTTAAACTTTACTCGCTGAACACGATAGTGAAATCAGAATACATCTATCACATAAAGTATTAGAGAGACAACTGCATTTTGTATTTAACTGCATTTTAACTTCATAGGGCTGTTCACATGTCTGCCAATGTAAAAGACCAATTCCAAACCAGCTCAAATTGCAGACACCTGCACTTTTTAATACCGTACGTGGAGGAAAACACAAAATTAAATTAAGTATCACTGCAACAACTAAAATCCCGAATCATCTGGTGTCTGGTGATCTTATTTTATTAAACTATGTTACGTAATATGTTTGATTGATATTGTCAAGCTTTGGTTACAGGACACCGTGGCATCTGATCAATCTTGGGGGGGTGTTGAGCTTTGGGAATTCAGAAAGATTTAGTACTTTTTCTTGAGCCTGGAAATTGGACACAGACGACCCAACTTATAGGAGCTAGAAATCAGCCATCACAATGGAAATGGTAACACTACAGAGTATCACTTGCGCACCTAAAAACTAAAAAGATAACTAACTTTAAAACACCTAATCAAGACTACAACCAAGAAGCATAGTAGCATGGAACTGTTCTCTAATGAAAGTTAGTTATTTAGTATAAAGAGCATAAAGTTTCCCTCTCACCAGTTTGTAACTACTGCTGTCTGGCATGTTGCCTCTCTTCCTGTTGGTGATAACACTTTGATAAGGTCTGGCTCTTTATCACAAATGGACACCAGTTAAGGTAGCAAGGCAGCCATGAAGTGGCGACCTTGTTATCGCTGTCTGATTTGACTTTAAGTAGACAAACATTTCACCTAGAGGGTGTGCGTGCGTGCGTGTATATGTATGAGAGAGAGACACAATGACAGGCTAAAATACACAGCAACCGAGGAAGCTTTATCAATTAGATTCTAAATATAAACTATAAAAGATTAGATTATTCTTATTATTATGATTATGATCATCATAATGATGATTATTATTTTGCCAAAGTACTGATATTAGTTTTGTCATTGAAATTGACAACAGCTTACATTGTCTTCTTTCTGATACAGATAGAAACAAGTAGTAAACTATAATCAACAGATCAACTGATTTTAATTACATCTAACTACTTATTGGAACTGGCTTTAAAAAGTCAACACAACACTGTTACAACAAAAACAATATGCACATTAGTAGTAGATGGTGCTTATTAACTACATGGAAACTTTGCATTCTTCAAGTCTTTAATCAGTACCAGTGTTGTGAATTGTTGTGGTTGTTACTATTCTGAGTTTGCTTCTTATCCATTTGTGTTTATCAGTGCTGCTCTCTTCTAGGAGACTGGAGCCTCTGACAGCACTGAACAATTGAGTAGCTGCTCATTAATACATAAATCACTCAAGATGTGCATGTTTATTGCTGTAACAAATTCAAAAAACTTTTTTTTTTTTAAATCAAACCTCCATGAAGCCATGTGGAAAAAACAAACGAGTTAGTGCATCACTTTAAGGCAGTGAGAGAAAGACTGTAATACAAGCTCACAGACATATTCTCCAACTCATTCATCTTAGCAACACAAAAAAATTTAAGTGAAAGCATACCAGAAGTGGGTTGTGTGTATGGTTTGCTGTTGATGATCTAAGTGTGAGAGTGTGTGTGCACAAAAGCGCGTGTGGGATGAGTGTGTCGTGATTCAGACCAAAAAAACAGCCGCATGTCTTTCTTCCAGATGTTTTACTGAAAGTGACTGCTTGTCTGAAGTTGCTCAAGGACACAACAGCAAGACGCAGTCACTGTGCAACCAAAAAAAAAAAGATCACACTATTATCCTCTTTGTTTACACAGACTCTATGACTTGTAGAACAGAAGATACACACTTGTCAGTCATAACAACTTCCAAACATTTCAGTGAACGTGCACACAACAGAGGCCTGTGAACCCTCTGTTTAACTGTGACTCATACTTAGATTAGAGGGGTCAAATGAAAGCCAAGGTGTCTGACATTAAGAATTAATTTTGACTCATCTGTCTAGAGACGCTGTACGTACAATATCAATACGATGTTCACAAATCAGTTTTCACACAAGGCACTTTGTTACGCCCAAACATATCCGTGTTCATGCTGCAAACTTCCATGTAAGTATTAAAGATCTTACTCTGAGAAACGTAGCAACTGAATTCTACATGAATTATGTGTACGTAAAAAGTGAACACTAAAAATGTACAGACAGTTTAAATGAGAAGCCAAGTTACTGCCTTTAGCACCCCTAAGGACAAATGGTATCCTTTTGACGTTACCAGAAAGGAGTATACTACTGGCGCACATTATTCCAAAATATTCCCACAAAATCAAATCAGTGCAGTCTAAGATATCGCGTGTGACAGATGGAGTGAGGCTGCCTTATAAAATCAGCAAAGGAAACCAGAAAAGGCAAAAGAAAGTCATCTACAATCACTGCATAAACTCAGCATTTAACTGATCAAAATGTGATAGCAAAATGCCAAAAATGAAAAGGGTTGGAAAAGATGCTAATATGTATAATCACAGACAGATTTGATTTCATTTAACGAAGTTACAAAATGACCTAAATCAGGTGCTCCCTGCTCCCTGTTTTTGATCAGTCAAAACTGAATTTGTGTACTGTTCTGTTCTATTCTTGAGCTGGAGTGTAAGAACCTCTGGAACACGATGAAAAGAACACAATCCAATCTAAATTAATTTGCCAGCTGTGTCAGGCAGAGAAGAACAGTGGGAAAGCTGTCCATCTGCTTAAAGCAACAGGAGTTTTTATATGATTTCAAACCACTAGGCCAGGTGGTCCAGCGGGAATGGAGAAAGCACACAGAGGAGACCATGGAAAGAAACCTGGGATTAAAGGCAAAGGGTGCAATTCGGTAGGATAGATTAGATCAGAAGGGTAAGGCGGAGAAGGAGTAAAAAGAGAAGGTAGCAGCAAAAGAGGGAAATGACTAACAAGTGTCTGTTCATGGAACGTTTGCAGTACCCTCAGTGGACCAGTGTCAGTCGAGGGAACCAGAGTAAAGGAGAGGTGGGGGGTTGTAAGGTTTGTCATGGAACACCTGCCTCCACTTAACCCCTCTCCTTCTCTTTCTGCTTGACCTACCTCTTTCAGCCATCTCCTCTCCTCCTATTCCACTACTCCCTTTTGCACTGTCATTCACGCACAGAGTCTGCTACAGCATCACAGGGACCAAGTCTTCTTTTCCGAAACACGGGGAAAAGTTTGGGCTTGGGGTCCCCTAACCACACAGCCAGTGAGCAGAACTTCTCCTAAAGCTGTAGTAAGTGGTATTATTTTGATAACTGACTTCTTGTAATAAGAATCAAGTTTCACCTACTACCAACCCCACTGAGGATCAACACATTTGTCTCTTTTTGCTTAAAGAAAATGGAAAAATCTAATTAACGTTCTTCCTCATTACTTCCACATAAATGGATACTTATATGCATAAGCAGTTGTAGATATTTGCCACACTTCACCTAAACTTTTTAAAAATATAATTTCACAGTAATAACAGAATGTATTTTCCCACATTCACACAGTACACCTGACATATCACCTCCATCCAACTGGTTATGCCAATTAAAGACCTGGGTTAGGTCAGAGGACGTGGGGTCGCCCTGTTCAGACCCACCACAGGCATCGAATCTTCTCTCCCTCCTCAACCCATTTTAAATGTCTCATAAAAGATTAACCTCTCACTCCCCACTTACTCCGTCCTTTCTCTTGTTTGCTCATTCTCCTTCCTCTTTCATTTATTGTTTCTTTTGCTTTCACTCATTCTCTGCACCTCTTCAACTAAGTACTCTCATGGGATCTCCTTCCATCTATGGGGGTCCGGCGCGTAACCAGTAGCATATAAGCTATTACAATGCAGCCCAATTCATTTAAATGACCACCAATAACAATCTATGCCTGTATCTCTTTCCCTCCTTTTTCTGGTCCTGTCCCATTTTCATTCATATATCATAACTAAAGACAGAGCTAGAAACACAACCATTAGTCCCATATTTGCAAAGCAGGACTGAAAATTATGTTTTAACAATAAAGTTTTTATTTAAAAAAATACACATACATTTGAAATTTACAATTATGCAGGCGGTCTGTCTGTTGCTGTTTAAATGCATCATTGCCTGACCAATGGTTCAGCAGCTTTTAATGTTCCGTGAATCTCTCACTATTTCCCTTTAAAATACCAAATTCAGAAAAGCAGACAAAATAGCATCCATGCAGGCAAGAATTAATGGGATCTGGAGGGGCTGTAAATTACTAAAATAACTGCTCAAAGCATAGATGCCAAGTTGAGTCAAATCATAGCTGCAAAAACTGTGAATGCATCAGTCTTACAGCAGTTAAATGTGGTCATCTGACAGCTCATTTAAGACCGATACGTCAAACTTGATAATGCACACAAGCCAGACAACAACTGATGTTGGGTCATCTCTCTTTTTTTTTAATGGTATAATAGCTGCCAGTGTTTCTTGGCCTTTTGACTTCTGACATCTCACAACTGTAGGTCACCTTCCAGCTAGGCTTTGTAACTGTAAGCCAAACTGTGGTAACAAGGTCGGTGAATTCCACAGCATTAACTGAAACAGGTGAAACTCGGGGCCAAATCTATGTGTAAACATGAATACGTCAGAAAATAACTTCATGAACAGGCCCAGCATCTAGTACAGTATATAGAAATAAAAACGCTTATGTGAAAGATGGGCAAGGGTAAGTAATGTGTCCTGTTACTGCATTTAGCATTTAGCTGAGGAGGCTAGAGCTGGTAGTAACTGATATCAGGATTTCCACTCCAGATGCACAGCTCTTGTTTATGGAGTCATAGGACTGAAAGCGTGGCTCTCCAGTGGCACCGATGGGACTAGGCTTAGTCAGATTTTGAGGATGTGTACCGATCTGCATGGGCTACTTTACAGATCCCAGTAGGGACGTTGACTTTTCATGTTCCCTGCTCTACAGGGACGTCAGAGTGCAGGGTCAGCTCCCGAAGAGCTCTCCAAGGGCCGGTAGGTGTTCACCGTCTTGTTTAAGGACACTTGAAGGGTGTGGGTGTTCACCAACACAAGCTCCTGAACTCAGGCCCAGTGGTTTAACAGGGGTTTTCCAACTCACTACAGTACACCAGATGACTTATGGTTTATGCTACTTGTAGAGGATCCGAGCAAAGGCAAAACATATTATTTGGAGCAGTGGACTCCAGCAGATTTATGGCCTTTGTGTAAAAGCTGCAACAACAACATCAGAGAAAAGCAGATGAGACGGGATGAGAGTCAAACTTCGAGCATACTGTATATATTTTGCCAAATAGCCTATACAAGGCAGGTTTATTTCTTGACAATCTGCATTCATCCTGCACCTAGGATGATTAATATGCTGTGAATCTATATGTAAATAATAAATCTGTATGTATATATTTATATGTAAATATTTAATACTTTACTATAACATACTGAATGAGTAATATATTCTTTTTCAAGATTTCACTGTCATAGCAAACAAATATCATAGTGTTCTTGAATAAACACTGTGTTAATGAATGACAAAAACTGTCTGTAAAGTAAACGCAATAAGGTGGAAATGAATTCATCAACATGTGATTGTTACTGTAAGTACACCGAGTGACACCGGAGT
>JAUBNQ010000020.1:19505649-19527361 GCA_032353495.1 Ctenopoma kingsleyae
GCTCCAGACTTGTTGCAAAACATCATTACACAATGCATACACCAGTATAAACAGTTGTTCGTCTCAATGAAAACCTCAATAAATATTCTATTTAAGTGCAGTGGGGCTGCAGCTACATGTCTGGAAAGATGCTGAAGCTGTGCCACCTCTCCTTTGCTCCAATTATGGTTGTAATGACATGACAGGTTTTATGTTCCAAAGATTACTTGAACCCAGAGAATGATGCTATTTGAAAGCATAGGTAATGACATAATATGTTTAACTCGTACGCAAGGTTGTAAGGGTGCACATTTTACGTCATATTTTAGATCTGATTGTCCTAAAAGCATGTTCCAGTTGCTACAATGAGGCTGAGAGGTAATGAGCTCTTGTGGGCAAAGCTCAGCAATGCTGAGGCAGCCACGCAGAGGTTAAACAAACAGGCAGTGGGATCACGTGGGTCTAAGCCTCTTATGTAGGCCTCTTTGAGAAGAAGATCATTGACTTCTGATAGAGGGATGAAGGTCAGCGCTAAAGAGGCCACCAGTCCTTGACTACTGAGAGCCATCCTTCTTTATTCTCACTCAGTGGTCATTTGTTGTTACGTCTTCTTTTCATTTTATTCTAATTTTTGTTTACGTTTCTATGCTTATGTGCTTTTTTAATGAGTCAAATGTTTCAGCTTTTTTTGGTTGATTAGGTAAAAAGTTCACTTAAGTCAATCAGTCAAATGCCTCTGTGAAAATATTTTCATGTCTCAAAATCATCTTATGCCTATCAGCTTTCTCTGCGCTGAGCCAGACCCATCCAAATCCTCACTCGCATCCTGAGACTATCAATCTTCTCATCCCTTTCAAAAACACTAGCGTTGGTCTTTTCTTTTTTTTCCTCGATGAACCTCTTCCTCTTTCCCTCCCCGTGTCCCCGTCTCCTGCTGGGAGTCACAGGGCAATGAAGTTTCATTTCCTGCTCTGATGAAATCAATGCTCTCTGAAAGAAGAAGGGGCGCAGAGAGAGAGGGAGACACATACAGGGAGACAGAAAAACAAACATGCCACGCAGAACACAACTGCACCACTAAGTAAACTTAAACTCGGATTGGTCCCAAGTCAGTGTCAGCTTTGATAAACATCTACCGGTAAATTAAATAAATGTTTAAAGTGGAAATATGAAAAACAGGGAGGCTGTTTTAACAGGTAAACTCAATTTACCCCTCAACACTCCCCATAGTTTTTTTTATTTGCCTCTGAGAGGGAGAGATTCTGGAGAGGACTGGCACTCAGCATCCCACAGTATAAATGTACAAACTCCTGGTTGGTCAGGAGCATCCAATTTGACGAAATAAGTTCCATCCACCCTGGGTTAAATACATGGTCCCCATACATGATCTCAACTTCTTTTCTCTCTAGAGAGAAGAGAGGAGACAGCAAACATTATGTCACAGTAACATGAAGACATATTCCTGTACTATGATTGTTCCATACCCTTCCATTACCATTGCTGCACATTTTACCACCCAAACTTATAGTTGCCCAGATATCATCCGACTCCCTCAGTGATTTTAAGAGCCTTCGGTTAACACATCTGGACAGTCAGTAGCGCAAAACGTCCAACTGTGTCTTGGATTCTTTTCATTCACTTGTTTCTATTTAAAACAGCCACCCAATCTGGATAGTTAGGCCACAGTGAAGTCAACAACTTTGCCTTGAAAGTAACAGATGTATGGCATGATCATGAAGCCAAAATGAATTTGAAAGGGCTACTTCTCTGACTTCTCCCTAAGACTGTCAAGAAAGTGTTGATCATGCCTTAATCTGAGCGAATCTATAGCTCACCGCTATAGTTCTGGAGAAAATACAGTTTTAGTTAAAAGAATTCTAAGCTAGAAATCTGGGAGATGCAAATAGAAGAAGCACATTATGTCTATTCTGACCAAACGACTGACCTGAAAACTGTTGCTCATGTCCTATCACCAACTGTGATTGATGCGACAATACTTGACCACTTCTAATGCCACACGGGCAAAGATTTCCCAGTTGGTGCTGAATTAGGCAGATGGCTAGCCAGCAGTGGTTTTCAGATGGGCATTTAACTAACGGCACTTCAGAATTACAGCCAGTGAGACCTTTAACTCCAGATTCCTCGGTCAGTGTGGTTAACACAGGATTAGAACGGATAGAAAGGGAATTTCCATTTAAGTCAAATTTCTTATGGTTTTTGGTGCCTTTCTTATTCATGCTAAGTCAGTGCTTTATTTACAGTTTCTCTTTCCGGTCGTTGTCGCCGTGTGTCCCTGAATACTATTGTCACTATTTGCAGGCATAGTGAACATTTAAACAGACTTTGTTTTCAGCAATCCTGCTGGCACGATATAGCATCACTGCGTCAGTGCTGGCTAGTTCTGTCTGCAGGATAAAAACCAGTGCCTGTCTGCTTAATGTGAAAGTTTGAGATCCCCTAGAAAAGTGGACTGAGCCTCCAGTTCAAGGCAGCCTATGTTAAGTCCTTTGTGTGTGAATCAAGTGGCTGAGTGAACACTGCTGCCGGTTAATAGGGGACATGCTTTCAGAACAATGCGACAAAGCCTTTGATTAAACAATCACGTCAAGGCCATACGAACACTCATGCTGATAAATTTAAAAACACCATCTAAGACCATGTCAACACTTTGCCAACTATATCTAAATATGTATAATTTTAACACCCCACATTTTTGCTTTTTGAAACTTCACCTTTCATTTTGAATTATTGAATAGCAAATATGGATTGGGTTTCATAAGACATAAGAAGAATCTGGATTTAGTTCCAAATTTACTTATTCAACCCAAATTCCTCATAGAAAAAAAGTGTGAAGTTTAGATTTTACTCAGTGCAGCGGTAAAACAAATTTAAAATGTGTAGTGTAATAAAATATATAACTTCCTAGAAGAAGTAACATTTGCAGGATGTGACTGAAATCTCGTCCTTCTCAAGTTTTTAAAAATAGCATGTTCTTCCATTAACATGTACGACACTAGTCACGTCTTTGTGCCGATGTCTGCAGTGTGAGGTTAGTACAACAAAGAATGTGAATGACGATAGGTGGGGGAAAAACAAAACCAAATATTTTACCAAATGGACGAACTGGATCCAAAACTGAGCCTCTGAGCCCTCTGAGTTTTCAGAGGTCAGAAATGACATGGGGAGAAAAGGTGGAAAAAAATAAAAGACTAGGATAAAGAAAAAGTCCCAGAAAGCAACTCCTCCGATGGGAAAACGACAAAACAAAGAACTGGATCACTCAAATATTACACAGAATTTTTGATATGACAGTACTCAACATGTTGAAGTGATAATTTACAATCAACAGCCTTTAATCAAGTCGGTTGTTTGTGGATCCAAGAAGTGCTCAGTTTTGACTTTGAATCCCAGATCAACAACGATGAAAGAGAATAAGGCTTAGACATTCACAATCTTCTTGTTATTACTTTAGCAGATCCCTAAATCTGTTTGGTGGCTAAAGCAGACTTGTTAAACCAACAGCTTGAAAATAAAAACCCATTTAAAGGAACTAATCCTCAAAAGACAGAATTCCTCAACTTCAGTCTACAACAGGATTACAGTTTCTATAGCTACTGAGCGTAATTACAAAACAATAAGACTGAAAACAGCCAAACACACTTCTTTTTGTATGTTGTACAAACATAAATACTTGAGAGGGTGAACCACAAATCAGTCATGAGCTTTGACAAGCATTTCATAAGCTATACACACACACACACACACAGAGAGAGAGACACACTGCACAGACGTACACATTTAAAAAGAAAGCACCGAGTTAATTCGCACTGAACACAAATCATTAGATGCACCGTAAAATTCAATTTCCTGTAGTCCACACATCTCTGGTTTAATAACTTTGTACACTACCCACTTTCCACATTACACAGTGCTGCAGGAGACAGGTGCTGATCACTGGTGTGTGTTGGAGGAATAAAAACAGAAAGGCAGACAAAAACAAAGAAAAAGGAAGACTTGACCGACACAGTTGCCATCAATCATCTTAGAAATACGGCGTGAAACTAATATGTGATGATATTCTATTAATAACTGTAGAGTGATAAGTTTATACAAATGTCTGAGTGGAGCTGATGGTCCAATGGTTTCGCAGCGCAACCACAGCGTTGCAAAGGCAAAAGAGCAGACGCGAAACCGCAAAGGCATATCAAAACTGATAATGAGAAAGCCAAACTTTCCCCTCGCAATCACCACAGACTCTGTCTAAATGTTTCTACATCAGCTGACATCACAAAAGATGTGTGCTGCTCAAACTGAAGACGCTAAATACCGAAAGCCCATTTTCAAAGGCTAGTATAAGTCATTAAGATTGTGGATTTAAAGAGAGCAGGAGCTGGTGTGGAGCCAGCCCGCTCTCAGTTATTGTTGAGTAAACACACACAGTGTAGCCAAGAGCAGCATGTCAGTCAGCCGGTCATTCAGCCAGTCAGTCAGTCAGGCAAGAAGGGCCATGTGGAGGAGCCACTCGAGGGCCGGTCAGATAAGAAGTGTGCCGAGGGGTTTTAATGTCATGCTCTACTATTTTCTGATCTCTTGGAGGCAGAAAGTAGTACTACTATATGTACGTGCTATGTACTTGTACAGAGAATATAGATAAATTGCATAAACATGAACAGCATGCACTTAATTCTTGTGATCTTTCAACTGAGTTTTGACTTTGGTGCCTGCAATCTATTACGCAGATGAATGACAACTGCACATTAGCGGCACAGATTGATTCTACTAAATATTTGAGGAATGTTGTGAAAAGGATAAACACGCCGCAACCACAAAAATTATGAATGAAGAAACACGTCATAAAGACAAATCTAAGCCTGACAAATATCAGAAAACCTGGTAAATCTTCCACGGAATACTTTTTTTTTTTTGGAAAATAAATACAATATTTTGGGGGAGAAGCCCATAAAGTTTGGACTATTTAATACCTTAGAGGTGCAGCAGTGCACAAAGACCTAATTGTGGGTGAACAGAGATCTGCCCTTCTGCTGGCAGTGGGGGTTTCTGAAGTTCTTAATGCTATGCAAACAGGGTTTAAAAAGATTTACTCTGACACATACGAGAAATAAAAAAGCCATGTTTCATGCAGCCCTTTATTAAATGTAATGTACCACAGTCTCCCCGTTTTAAGTTGGGGCAGAGCTAGGCATGGAGGACACAAGCAAAGCAGTAATTCGATAAAACTGCAATGAAGAGTGGTTTCAATGAAATTCAGTGCTCTTCACTCCAAGCTGTCCTCAACATTAAACTGTGCCAAGTCCATATGGGAAATTGATATGCAGTATGTGTGGCGTATTCCATTAGACTCATTAAAGTGCCACTTTGTCATCAGCACACTCTTGCACTTACAGCTTCCCTTACAACGGCTGCAAAAGGGCTCTTTGTACTTGTGAATGAAGTACAGCAAAGAACATTTTTTATAAAGCAGGCATAATTTGTCTTCCAGACAGAAGTTGAAAGACATCAACATAGGAAAGCTGTTTAATTTGTAGCTGGAAACATGCAGCACAGGTCAATAGATGGAAAACATTTGGTCTATTAATGTACCATACACCTTTGACAACATTTAATGCTAGCTTGCTGCAGTTTATTTCATCACTCAGTCAGGACACTCTCCCTGTTAAAATCATTTAAGTGCAACACTGTCATCTACACACTGGCTTCCGAGCTGCAGCACTAAAAACATGAAGACTAGTTTTTTTGTTCCCTTTCTTAACCAAGTCTGTAATAGACTGACCTCCTGTGCAGACAGTAAACTGCAGGAAAAAGGTGTAGCCAAGCATGAAATACTTTGTAGTGGCAGAAACTTTATCAAACATTTCCAACGAGGATCTGAGTGACTGCGTTTTAGCCTTTGATTATAGAGTGCCTCTCCAAAGGGCTCTGACCACTAAAAAGCAAGCGTATCCTACAGAGTCCAATTTGTGGAAATAAGAGCATTTTTCAGCCAATACTGCTCAATTGCAAGAAATCTATACTTCTTACAGTAAAATTGACAGAGATGCTCTTGCCTGATGTTGCAGAGAGTAGATCTACAATGAAGAAATGCCTAAATCTGGATTTTTTTTTTTTTTTTTACAAATTTGCTCTGTCAACCAAGCACTGACAGCATATTTCCAGGAAATTCCAGGCCGCAACTCAATGGAAAATTACTGGCATCTCACGTTAAAAGTCAATTTCGTATCCTGTGAATTTTATGGTCATCAGTGAACAGAACAAAATAATCTAAAGGAAGAAAGCTATGAAATTTTATTTAGTTGATATTTTGGTACTTTTGTTCCTGTTAAAAGCAAATCACCTAGTGGCTATACATCAATTAAACAATTAGCACACAATATTCTCCACACAGTTTGGCCTATAGTAACACTGAGGAACACTGGGCTTTGGCAAACACATGTGCTTAATAACGAGTGGGAAGTAGGTAATTGCCATTGCACAACGTGGTTTACAGACCGGTGTTTTAAATCAGTGACATAAAACAGAGTCGGGGTGTATGATTTATGACTATACGTTGATTAAATTCATGTCCAGGACTTTCTGCCTACTTCACATGCTCAAATGGAGTCAACCTGTCTCAAAAAATATATATATAAAGAAAAATCCCTCCTTCCAGAAAAAGACCATACATCTGTTTCACACATATAGTTCCTGCCACATTCTTCTGTGTCTGCTAAAAGCTTTTAGGGATGCACACCACTTGACGCCTGAATGAGTGTGAATTAGTGAATTGTGCAGTGTAGGAGCTGAGTTATAAACACAGCGGAGTCATCTATCTGAATGAGATGTAGCACTCAGACGACAGAATCCAACATTTCCCAGACATGGATAAAATATTGGTAAACTGAATACAGTTGCACATAAAGATGAAATTATAGCATTACCACGAGGAAACGTACTGAGCAATCTAAAAACTAGATGGAGTGGCTTATTTGCACAGATTTAATTAGGATGTGTGAAAAAAAGTGTTACCATAAACTTGGATATCTGTTTCACCTTCTTGTGAATTGCTCCCTTAATACTAGAGTAAGAATATGCCAAAAGACATATATCAATACAGATAGACATCTCAGTAGCAAGGAGAACAAGACATGCTTCTAGGCACTCAGGCTGTAGGACGAAGATTTTTTTTTTTTCCAGGAGTGAAATGCCTTTAGTGTCAACAGTGTGTCCTGCTGAAAACGGTGCTGAGGCAGTCGCACCCAAAGTGATTTATAGCTTTCCTGAGTGTTATTAAAAGGCTTAATGCAACTCTAAACACATTTCACGGAGTCGCTGCCCTGCAGAGAACCTTTTATGTACAGAGGTGAATGTCTCACATTTAGAAACATTTGCAGTTTATATAATTGGAAAACACTGTCGTCAATTTATTTTTAATAACATCTCACAGGCTGTTCCTTTGGCACTAAAGAGCAATGGCTGATAGATAGAATGACAGTGACTATTTTAAAATATTCTGCACAGAAATTGTTTAAATAAAAGGTTCATTTCTTTGCACTGGGCAATTTGCTTGCAATGATTTTCATGCTGCAAAGAGATAAAATGTCAAGTTAACCAATTAGGAATAAGTCTATCTGACAGTGCTAAAACTTTGCTGTAAAAAAAATGACCTGGCCATATAAAACGATTAAGGACACTATAGTAACAAAAGGTTGCACTCTAAGAACAGATATTTTCACAGAAAGAAAATGGATCGTTGGATATTTTGGGTAAAAGAGTACAAATAACCTACTTAGCTATTTACATAGCAGCATACCTTTATTATGATATCAGAAAATCTGATCCAGTTGCAGTGATGTGTTTGTTTTTGCAGTTTAGTTGTACAGAAACTTACTTTTTAGGAGACAGGGTTGCTGGAAATACATAAACCATGCATCCATTATAGACGTAGGAAAATACTGATGCACTTGAGTATGTTTTGTGATACTGCATCAATGTTTAATTAACAGTAAAGATTTGTGGCAGACACTGGTTCATTTTATGCCGTGTTTAAACCCCCCAGTACTAAACAGATATTCTGATTGCATAAAAGTAATCAACCTTTTTAAAACATATGCTTTCCTAAAAAATGTAAATTGCAATATAAAGTCTTGCTTGCAGTATTGCAATGTACAGTACTGAAAATCCATGTATCATAATACATATATCTCCAGATTTTTGCCAAAGCATAGTCCCAGCATCCATATATGTTTTTAATGTTGGTTTATGCATATTCTATCAAGTCTGCCATGCAGACAAAATACTCTTGCTGTGGCCAGGTGATGTCCTGATTGCTCCTAGAAACTTCTGGCATTTGATCCACAGTGACACTTCAATGACCTCTGACCTCTTCCTGGAAGCTTGCGGGCTGACTAGTAAACCAGAGAGCCTCAAACAGAGACCATGCCTTTCAGTTTCTTCCATGTCACATTTGCTCAGTTGCTTCCACCAAGCAGCCATAATTTATTATATCTACTGGCCAGTGATCACAGGGTGCTTCACTCTCCGCATTTGATTATAGTTGAAAACATACTGTTATTCCTCTCTGACCATTCCTATTACAGTGAGCCAAAAGAGAGACAAAACTCCCACTGCTATCTTCTACAAACATATCCCATAGCTGGGATAGCATAGCATCACTGGCAGCAAACAGGAGGTCAAGTTTGTAGTTGCAATAGAAGAGAAAACATCTGAATGAGTATCAATTTCATGTCCACGGCTAAGGTTATCAAAATCATCATCATACAGACAGTGACTGAAGCGCAGTTGGGGTGGGGGTGGGGTGCAAAGCGAATCAATTTTGCTTCATAAATAACAGTATTAACATATGAAATGTAAACTACAGGGTGGATAACATGGACAGAGACACGGTCATTCGCACTTATAAAATAGAAGGAGAAGCTACGTTATAGTTCTCCTCCATTTGAAGTTATAGCTAATTTGTACGGTTAAGTAATGTTGATTCATTTATCTCAGAAAAAGAAAGAAATGCCAAAAGATAGATAAAGCAAAGAAAGAACGGCCATAGCTAAATGCTTTACGCTCAATGCATCAAATACAGTACACCTCTGTTGTAAATAACAGCCAAAAGCATTTAAGGAGGACAGAGATAATCCAAACAAACTCCAAAAAAACCTTCCAGAGATAATTCATCACTAGCCTTCCTGAGAGGAGAGGACTGCTTTATACATATACACTCAACAGCCAGGGGACGAAACTAATTAGAACGCTTTTCACAAGGGGCTTCATAAACAATTCAAATTAAATTCAAGCTGAATTCAATCATACTTCTATTGCTCAACCAAAAGTCAGTTAGAAACACCAGCAGGCCACTTGTTAAGATGTGAATACCAAACAGTCAGACATGTACGGTAACAGGAAAAAGAAATACAGTTTCTAAGACAGTTGAATGAGCAAAACAGCTCTTTAAAACCTTGTTCAAACCACAATCCACAAGCAAATAAGATGATGATTTACTTTAGAGTTTGTTTTGTAAAAGGCACTGAAGACACATGGTAGTAGTATTTCTTAAAGGCAACAGACTGGGCTATTTTTTTCCTGAAGTTATCCTTGCATCCTCATCTAATTGCCTAAAACAGGCACTACCCTATAATCAACCAAACCCAAATGGTAAATGCAAAAGTTGTTTGCCTTTTAAATAAGACTTTACGTATCCCTTATCTTTTAAATGACCTAAATTATTGAGGCTTGTGGTTGGGTCACAACAGCTTTCCAGCTGACTAGTTAAGAGCCCCCTATTGTCTGCCAATAGAGTCAAGTCCCCTGTGCAGAGGCTTCAGCATGACAATAGGGCGATAATCTAAAAACCAAAGATCATTTACATGAGAGGGGAGGCTGAATGATGGCACACAGCTCAGCTTTATATGGATACAACAATTGTTTGAGGACATTTATGAGATTATTTTACGAGTTAAAACAAATGAAGAGGCCTTTTAAAAAAGATGTTACTCTGTAGGGGTATAGTGGTGGTTGGCCAAGTAGCATAAAGTCACCATAAAAACCACTGCAGAGTCCAAACTGTGATTTTCCAGCAGGGCTGACACATTACATCGCGCTGAGATGAACCAAGTTAGTAAATCCAGCAAACGCACAAGGAACAGACGGACATGATGTCCAAGTTAAAGGGGGGAAAAAAGTCTTTAAACTCACCAGATGCGCTCAGGTCCAGGACACTTTGGAGAAGCAGGGCGATCCAGAGAGCACAGGCTGGACATCTCCAGAGACGCTGGCACGTCGCTGCCCGATTTGGATACATTCCTCCGGCTCTGTGTTAAAACCTTTGCCTGCTTTTCACATCCACTACACTCACTCACAATTTAATTTCGAGCTCCTCCACAAAAAAAAATTAAAAAAAATCCTACGACTCAGTTTGCAGTGTCTTAATAACTGGTGCGCTGTTTCCTCTGCACCGAAAGTGTGCCCCGTGGAAGAAAGTTGTCTGCGTCTCTTCTGGTTTGTGTCTCTTCCCTTTTCGCTGGAGCTCAGCTCACTTTTCCCCCTCTGTCCGTCTCTCCAACCGAGCGTAATCCTTCCTACAAACTTCACTGAGGAGACATGGCCACATGGCTCCTGTAAGACATGTGTCGCCACCGTCTGTTCACTTCAGGAACTGTCAGATGGCGCGACGCACGTTTTATGTGGACAAAAATAAAAAGGACACTGGGCAGCAGTCAGTGATTAAAACAATCAAATCTCCAGGGCAGCTACTATGTGGCTCATGAAGTTGGACTGTTTGTGCTTTCTTTTCAGTTAAAAGTAAAAGCCAACAAAAACTGTGACGCACATTTTACAAGCCTATAAATTTTGACAATTAAAATTACACAAACGCAGTAATCACTGTGTCTTCAGTGCAACACATAAGTACAAATAATTATGAAAAATACTTGAAAATAAGAATTAATCAAACAGCCTTTGTTGAACTTTAAAAACTTTTTGTTATAATTTCAAAATTTCTAACATGCCCTCATTTTATTTGGGATTTGATAATAAATAAATAAAATCAGGGACTATAGCTTCAAATATCTACATTATGGCCAAAAAAATCATAAACCCAAAGAAAGATATTCAGTTCTTTGCGTGCTATAGCAGCCACTTTGTTCACTTTGGCCTCAGGCTGTCTCCATACACATGATTTACGACATGTCATGAGGTCCAGTGCTTATACGACTAAAATATTTCCTCATGAAAAGAAAAAAAAAAACAATAACATATACCAATAATAAATCCACAGAGCACAAATGGTGACTTCAGTACAACCCTACACTATATAGCACTTTTAGTATTGCTGAGGATCCTCACAATATTCTAAACCCATGTCAACCTCTCTATAACATAATGTGACCTACTCCGACTCATTATAAGGATCTATCTTCCCTTGGGAAATCTGTTTTAATTCAGGAATATTATGCATGCATACTAATGCTTCAGACTGGATTATTTTGGACTGGCCACCAGTGAGAGGCATCAGGGTTTCACCTCTCACCACATGTTCTACATTAGGCCAGGTGTCCGAGACATCTTCCTTCTCTCTACATACACATCTCTGGAATGATGCTACTAACCAGCGTCTGAAGCTAACACTACATAAGAATCCTGTAAACTCTTAGATAGTATTAGTGTGTGTCTAAGCCTGTGTTTCGTCGACTAAAAGCTTAAAATTCCAAATTCCTGTTCAGTTGGAGTCTGTGTTCAATTCCTTTAATACTGTATATTATATGTCAACACATCTCCACACTGTCCCTGGTTCTCCATTACATGACTGGTTGAGGAAATTAAGAATATGGTGATTATGAGAGTTGAGGGATACAGAGCAGCAGACCACAATAGCTGCCAGAAGCCACGATCAAAACCACTACTGTGGTCAATTCAAACAACTCAACGAGTAAGTCAAGACTACAGTTTATTTGCTAATGATGATTAGGCGTTCAGTCTTACTTATAATTCTTTCGTGCAAGAGGGTGTTTATTTTGAAGAAGTGGACTATGATTCTTCTTGACTTAACTGAACTGTAGCTGAAACGAGTCTAACACTGAAATATGTGCACTTTTAACTCTTGAAACAACAGTATGCAACTTCGAGGACTTCAAGTGGTTAAAGTGTCTACTTCTGGTGGACATCAGCTTCTTATGGACCACAGAAAAAAAGTGTGTGTGTTTGTGCGTGGGCCGACTCGTGAATGATTTCACATAACATTTCAATTAACACAACAAAGGGCTCTTGTGCTCTAGTCATATTACACACAGAGCAAATTCAAACAAAATAACTCTAGATAACACTTGAACCAAAAGTAATTGAGCATGACTGATTATAGTTTGAAGAAACGTGTGAGGTGATGTACATCACATGTCAGCTGTGTTTCTTACTGAGGCGCCCTTTTAAATTAGCTGTTTAAGCAGTCAAACGAATTTAACCTAAGCTGTGTTAAGGTGATTTTCCCTGTAACAGGAAGCCTCGAAGGAGGGGAAAAGGTTCCAGAGGGGCAAGACCTCAGCAACGGGCTGACCAAGTAGCAAGATTATTTCTGACACTGGCCTATTTTTTCTCCTTGATGTCTACCGACTTAATTTTGACTAGTAGGATATGATTATTAAAATTGCAACCATGCATGGCGAGAGACATCTTAACTTTAATAGTGGACTGGATTAGGGTTCTGAAGGTCTCTTTGAAGAGCAGATCCCTCAGGCTTTCTACACCAGCCACAGCCCATGGACAGGGGGGCTCCATGTTACAAAGTTGGCAATGATGTCTCAGTCAGTAAAAGAGAATGATGATGCCACATCTGCTCAGTATTTTTTTTGTTTTTCCCAAATCGTTCCCTTTCCCTTCACACATCTGATAACTCTACTAATTTCTGTTTCAATCTGATTTTCCTTCCCAGTTTAGACATTAGTAAATGACTGTTGGCCCCTGTCTAGGACCCACCTCAATAAAAACCAGAGTTGAACTACATATTGAATTCTCTAGGGCTTACCTCTTCATATGTCTTATGCATTGTTCACTCTACTGCCATTTGGTGTATGTTAGAACATACTGAAGAGAGCATTAATATACAACCGCTGCAGGAATGACGGGAACTTTTCCAGGCCAATACTGTCTGACAGATACAGTGCTAAAGAACACTGAGCGAGCACTGCACTGGTATAGAATAAAGCCTTAACTTCCATTTTTCATGTCAAATCCCAGTCCTGCCATCAAACATGAACTAAACTCCAGAGGACAATGGGCAGCAATATGTGCAATTTCTCAGAGAATTTGTTTTCTTAGAGCCACTTGAAGAATGGATGAGAGTGATCTGTGGACATAATCCAGCTTCTATTCCACACTGGTGGTCAGAAATGTTCCAAGTCATCTTGTCCCACTGCTGAACTGTTTTTATGGCCTCACAAATCATCCTGTACACTTTGGCTTCAGACCCAGAAAACTGAGGGTGTAGATATGATGATGACTCATGTTGAGACTCTGTATCTATTAATGCGAGTTTTTGGGGGAACTGTCTGAGACTTTGTTTACCTCAGACAATCTGTCAAAGCGTGTTCAGATCTGGTAGACAAGCTAGAGGTGATATCTTGCTTTAACAAGACAGGCTTGTTTAGGTTACCCACATTCTAGCTTTGGTGAAATTATATGGAAACACAGCACACTCTGTTTTAGAGAGGCATTTACCATTACATTAGACTACCATCATCATATCTGCAGCAACGTTATAACACTGCTAGTAATGCACAGAGAATGAGATACATGCAGGGCGGTATAAACCCAGAAACTAATTTTTTGCCCCTGGTTACACATGATTGTTTTGACCATGACAGCCATTAGAACTTTTTGAAGAACAGGTTTGTAGGTTTGCTTACATGCTCTAGCTTTATTGGCTATAAGTCTTTTCTCTCCATTGTCGCCTAGTGCTTGCTCAAGTGTGACTGTTGGGTCTTCTACATAATACTGTATATACATATATTCAATGTGGAAAATTCATATGCTATGCAAAGGTCACTTTTTTCTAATTGCATCACTCTACTATATGTGCATGTGAACAAACAGAACCACAAAAACTGGAGCAGTAAAAGCTGTTTAGTCCTTACTTGAGGACTGTGAGAATGATGTCTTTGTCTGCCACGTTGCCCTCTTCTTGCAAGAGAGCAACGAACAGGCTGCTCTAAAAACACACAGCTCCATGCAGCAGCCATTTGGACATCTAATAGCTGTCGACCAGGCCAGCTTAATGTAAGCCTCATTGTGATTACCTGATGTAATGACAGCCAATCCAAATACAGCCTGTAAGCCATTACAAGCCAAACAAGAGGAATACATTATGCATTGCATTATGTCAGTTTGACAGGGTCTGAACAATGCAGCATGAAAAAAGTTTCCACCCTCTTAAGGAAATACAGGGAAGTTATAGATCCCTCTGAAGGCTGGCAATAGGCCCGATAAGCCCTATCCGCAATCTTAATGTAAACACAGATAAAAGGTTGGAAATGCATATTTGGGTCTAGCTCTTTGTAGTCAGTGATGCTATTTGAAATGTGCCTCAAAGCTTGTGTCAGAAAAATAACAGGAAATGTACAACAGCGGTAATCGCTGTAACATAATGTCGTCATATATCAAACTTCAGATATGTGTGAGAAATGTTTCTTGGCCAATTAGTTCCAGCTCGGGAATTTTAACTATTGGTCAGAAGCAATGATTCAGACATACATGACAGAAACTGGTGAAAAATGTGGCATCTGAGATCAAGGCCAATTTTCCTTTTCGTTTTCAGAGAGAAACACGGAGCATGCACCTCATTTTCCACCATCACCCCTATTAACTAAATTGTAGCCTATTTACGTCCGGATACAAGGATCTTGTGAGGAAAAAGTTGACACCAATCCAGTACCTGTAGAGTCTCAAATAGTCCAAGCTGTTTCAAACATCATTCACTCATTCCCCCTGTGAAACACTGCTTTCCAAAAATGACATTTTGATCTGTTTCAGCCCTGGTCTGTTTGTATTTAGATATAGCCCGTGGGATTCCTTAACCCCTTTACACTTTATAACTCTTAATCGTTAATCGAGGTTACAGTGACTCTTATTACACAAGATAATTTGTGAGGGAGTGAGAGAAGTCATACATTTATGCTGCTCTGCTTGCCACAGGAATGCATCTGGAGAGTTCATGACTACTTCTTTTTTTTAAGCATTTTATTCTGAAAGTTTGTTTATTTGCAGCAGGATTGGATTTTTGAAATTATCCTGAATAATTTCCAAGCTGAAAAGATGATACTTCCCCATATACCCTTGCTACAATCTCTTATGAATGTGGGGTTTTCTAAATCCAGGTCTAAGGCAAGTAAAGCAGTCCTCAACCAGCTAATTCTTCAAGATAAGGTATGGTAATATTACAATAATAACACAGTATGGTGTGTTTGTGTACATACTACAAACATATGCACATAAATTATTGTAATTATGCATTACATATTCTGCAGACAGAAGCTTAAACATGACCACATTTATTATTTTATGTAAGGTTCTTTTATTAATTGTGGATGTGTTATTTGTCAAGGCTTTAGCTGTGGGCTCATGATTCAGGTCGTGTGGCTGTTTTGGTGCTTCAGATGAACAGAGGGAGGGAAAGGCACCGGGTCAGTAAACGGAAAAGTGTAGGGAGGGGGATGAGGTTGCCCCAAATTACTGATTTATGGTCAGTATGGCAGTTTCTCCTTTTAATGATATAGTTCAGGAGCAGATCTGGACAATAATAAAACAGAAATTACATGAGTCACACTCAATTTATGTTTTTCAATCCACTTGTGAGAATTTCCATAAAATCACATTATGAAACTGTTACTGCTACCGTTGTGAGAAATATTTCTTTTTAATGTCTAAACTTTGTATGAATTTGTCTGAACAAAAGCAAGTCACTTGAGAATTGTCAAGACAACTTCTCTGACGCCTAGTGCAGAAATTCTCCAGTCTTTTAACACTCACTCTAGTCTAACACTAGAAGATGCCAGTGGATAACTTTCAGTATACGATAAATCAAGTGCAGCACATGTATTTCCTGCTATTCAGCCTGCATGTTGAGTTTCATGTTTTTCATCCAGCTCTGTTTTTAAGAGAGCCAGCAACTGAAGCCAAGACAGCATTCAAGGGCACTTTCACCCCCAAGAGAGCAGAGGTATCCTGTTGCTGAGGGTGAGTGGAGGCAGTGTGGCAGAAGAATCATGTGATCACAGTGGGGCCGGTGCGTCCAGTCCTCTCATGGAGCTGAGAGACCTTCAGGGCGATATCTACCAGGGGAGCCAGCATCACCTGAACAATGGCATAATAGAAACACTTAGAACACTTAACTTTCTGTTCGGGTCTGTCCTCAGACGTCCTCCAATACATGCATCTTTTTGTAGCAATGTACTGCCTGCAGGTAAATGCAATACCTCAAGACTTTGGTACAAACTTGAATTAATTTTATTAATTTAAGTTTTAGGTTTCACAAAATTGAATCAATTTTGTTTGAAGCAAAACATTTATTTTCAACTGTTGTCAATTGAAAGCAAATATTTTGGTGTCAGTTTTGTGGAAACTAAAATCGCTATTTCATAAAACTAATAAAAGTCATGATTTTATTTTTTGAGTGTACATAATAATCATATCACACAGTGAATATAGAAAACAACTGCTTTGGCTGAAATATGAAGTGCTTTGTCTTATTCACAATACTTGCTGTTATCAAAATGAAACCATCTGAGTGTGTAAATCAAACTAATCCAAAGTCAGCCAACTGAACCATTACCCCACTGGCCATTTATTTGTAAAGTTTAAATTTCAAGCAATATGTTTCTGCTTATCTGTTCATTCATGGTGTGTAAGCACTGAGAATAAAGAGCTAGAGTAGTAGTTTTAGACACTTTTTTGGTCTTGACTTTGGTTTCTTGTTCTACATCACCTCCCTGTCCACACCAGTCAAAATAACTTTATGAAGTGTCTTGTTGGAACTAAAACTCTTTATTTTTCCTTTGTGCCAAGTTTCCCCTCTTTTCACACAGTTTCTGATGGACTGCAAAACCCCAAGACATAGCCAAACATCTCCATCATCTTCTATGTTGAATACAAGCTGTGGAACTGGTTTTCAGAGGGCTCGACCCACTGCAAGCTGTCAGTCCTACAGACTGCACACTATTCCAGCCAGCCTGAAGGGTCTGATGTCCTTAGCCCAGTAAAGACAATGGCAACAGCATAATAAGTTAACCTTGGAATAGTTCTATAGAAGAAAGATGTTATCTAGATGGAATAGATAGGGGAATATATTTATTTTTCTAACAACTTCTTCTGACACCTTAATTCTCTAGTCTTACTGGAACTAAATGGCTGGAACGAGTCATTATTGTCCTGACCTGGGGGTCCTGGTAAATCTTCTGGGGGTCCTTCTCATAGCTGTCTATGTAGAGCCTGACGGTCGCTCCTGCGCTGCCCGTACCACTGAGACGGAAGATAATCCTAGACCCGTCGGAGAAGATGATCCTGAGACCCTGACAGAGTGAGAGAAAGACACAGGAGAGAAGATGCTAAATGGAAATGAACAGGAAAACATGTGGAGGCAGAAAATATGAGGTCTCATGCATGCTAATAGTTATAATCTGAGTCAGTACTATTAATGTGTGGACTGAATCAGGTGAAAAATAGGTTAGATGACTTGCAAATGTTATGTTTAGACTACAATAAGTAAACTAATTGGTTTATAAGGTAGTGCAGATTGGATACAGTAATGTCACAACAGCTTCTTCTCTTTCAGTTTTAAAAGTGGTCAGGTTCGTTGAAAATCGATGGGACAAACGCTGAAGAACGTCTACAAAACATTTTAATGAGCTCTGCCTTGCAGCCTCTCACCTGGTTTTTGGAGACACTTCCATCCACAGGGTCTGTGTAGGCAAAGTTGTCAGCGACAGCCACCTCATAAGTCTTATCACCTGATGAGAACTTCTTTCCCACAAAGGATGGCTCAAACATTGCCGTCTCCAGGTCCTTGATCATCTTGTTGGCAGCGTCTGAGTCAACCTCCTCATAGTCATATCTATATTGAAAAGTGAAATTAGGCTGCTGGGAAAATGTAACCTGCGAACAAGATTTTTGATCGAAACATTGTGGCTTTAACTGTAATGTGAAGGAAAAGGAACAAATACAGTGTCTGTCTCTGACTTTTTTTATTTGATCAACTAAAAACTTGTTGTATTAGGAAATTGGCAGTTACCAAAAAAAACAGTTATGCACAACTACCACTTTATTAGATACATCCTGCATTAAACAGAGAAGTGTTTCTGTTATTTAGCCTATCTTCATTAAATAAATGGAGTGGACAGCAAAATAGAAACACATGTCAGTATAATCCATTACAACTCAGCAGTATCACAAACCTGCCAACTTAATAAAATGGCAACTGAGTGTACATGAATCAACTATCTCTGGATTTCATGGGCTACATTTATAGATGATGCTAGAGTATAATGTGACCATCACTACCACAGCAGGCATGGGACAGATGATTATTAAACACATTTTTATTACAGACACCTTGAAATATGCCTCTTTTGGGACTTAAGGTCAAATTCCAGAAACATGGATCAGTGCTGACCTGGTGAAGAAGTTCCTTCCAAATTTCTGCCAGTGATCCTTCATGATTTCTTCCACGCTCTGTTTTCTGGTGGCTAAGATTGACAACCATGCAAGCACTGCCCAAAGGCCATCCTTCTCACGGATATGATCTGAGCCTGGATGGTTAAAAGAGCGAGGGGAGAGAGCATGAGTGAACAAATAAATGATGGGCTTTCTCTTACTGTTTCTGACTATATGAACAACTGATGACACACCAGTGCCAAAGCTCTCCTCTCCACACAGTGAGAGTTTGCCAGCATCCATCAGATTCCCAAAGAACTTCCAGCCAGTTGGAGTCTCATACAGCTGCATCTGCAGAGCTTTAGCCACACTGGAACAAAGTGGTACACACAATAAACCGCATAAGAAAACATCAACTGTAACTGATGGTAGTTCAGTTTGCCCAAGAGGGGACACTTTAGATTAGCTGTGAAGTCACATGGTTTTTACTTGTCCAGAGCTCCACTAGTGGGCATACTGCGAGCCAGTCCTTTGACGCCAGTTTTCTTGAAGTAAGGGATGCTGGTAATGTTGGCAGCAATGACAGCCACAGAGTCTGAAGGGTTCACGAAGAAGCCGTGTTTACCCAGCACCATGTTACGGTCCTGAAGAGTAGGATAAACAACAAGTGCCATACTGGTCAAAATCAGCAATAGCAGGAATGATTTGTGATTTAGAACAGTTCTTTTAATGAAGGTACTGAATCCCAACAGATGTTGACATATATGCGAGATAGTTACTTACTTATTATATAATACCATTTCTTACACCTCATTATAATTTTAAACAACAGAAGGATGACACATTTATTAGGGTCTTAAGTATGGCTTAATGATTTCAACACATTTCTTATCGTATTACCCATACTGTTATATATTAACATTTGGTCTGGTCTTTTCTTGAAGTATGAGAAAAGTGTCAGGGGGGATGCTGGAAAGAAACAGCTAACTAAATAAATTAACTGTCATCAGTAAAAGACTGTGCCAAAGTCAAAATGAGCTCAATTTAATCTCACTCTGGGACACAGGCCCATCCTGACTCTGGTCTATTAAAAGGAAAAATCTAAAATTAATAACTTAATAGACCAGAGTTTATTAAACTCACAAAAGGAGGTGACATCACAAAATCAAATTCAATTCAAAAACTTCACATCTGAGCTCTCTCCTTTTAGTAATACACCATTTGATTAAATGACTATAAAATCACCTTTCCTCAAATTAAGGCTGACTTACACCATCACCATCAAAAGCAGCTCCAAAATCATATTCTCCTCCTTTCATGGTGTTGACCAGGTCTGCAGCATAGGTCAAGTTAGGGTCAGGGTGGTGGCCACCGAAGTCCTCCTGGGGGACACAGTTGACTGCTGAATTGGCAGGAGAGCCCAGTTCTTCACAGACTATCTTCTTTACGTAAGGACCAACCACTGGAGGGAGACAGTGTGTCATTAAAAGGGGCCATCGTGTGTTGCTAGTGATGCACACTCCTCCACACTCAATTATTACTGTAGCACAAACTCAAACCCCTTTATACTGTGGTGCTCTGAAAATATGATGTATGACACTGAACAATAATAACAGTGAATCATAGCAACATAGGTCTATGGCACAGACCAAGAAATTATGGACATTATTTCGGTGCTGTGCTGTCCCATACCTCCATGCATGGCATCCAGACGGACATTAATGTGACCAGCCCCAGAGAGAAGCTCCTTCAGTGCAGCAAAGTCAAAGATGCCCCTTAGCATCTCAGCATAGGCCTCCACAGAGTCCACAATCTCCACTGAGACAAATAAAAAAAGAAACTATTAGCCTGGGATGTCAAGACAGACCTTGGATAGCAAATACATTCAAACACTGGTCACTTAATTGTCTGCGCTTTTGGATGTGGAGCAATATCAGTTTATCAAATTTCAGGTTTCAGGTTCGACTTATCAAAACTGAAGTGATGATTTTTTTACTGTCTGAAGAGGTTAGTCCAAGAGAAAATGCAAATAAAAGATTCTATGGGTATTTTGCCAGCTTGGAACCACTTCTGAAATGGAACTGACTACTGAACCCATCCTATTTAGGAGTTAGGAGCAGTAAAGGTGTCCATTATCAAACAAAAGCAAAACTTGACCCCCTTTTCTGGTATTAATTTTTAAACTTGAACACATGAATTGTCATAAACTGTTTGTTTTCTAAGAGAGCAGGACTTTACCATCTTTGTCATCATACCTGTGAAGGGCTTGAAAGATTCCACGTCAAAGGTCTGTTTGCCAATCTTGGATATATCCACTTTCAATTCGGGGCAGATATGATACTCCTGAAGGCTTTTGCTGATTTCAAATATTTTGTTTGTGATGCCCTCTGGAGCAGGTCCTGAGCACCAAGAAAAGGCAAAGAGGATAGTTAGGGATTATGTATGGACAAATACACTGTAGCAAATGCTGCAAAAGACAGATGATATGTCTAAGTCAAAACAGTGTTCTTAAATTGACTCCACAGTTCCCTCTCCCTCTTCATTGGAACAGAGAGAACAATGCAATCTCAACCCACCTCCACTGGAGATGTTGTACTTGATGCCAAAATCTCCACTGGGGCCACCTGGGTTGTGGCTGGCTGTGAGGATTATGCCACCAACTGCCTTTATCTTGCGGATCACACAGGAGACTGCTGGGGTGGACATGATGCCATTCTGACCAATAACCAGATGGTTAATCTGCAGGAACGAAATTCACAGTTTAATGCCTATTAAAGTACACATATAGAACAAAGGAGAACAAGAAGATGTTACAATATCAAACTGTAAATGACAAGAGTAAATCTGAAAGGACGGGATAAGCAAAAAAAAACAACATATGGACTGGGACTAATTATGGTATGTTCAACATGTACTGCACTTTTAATGTTTAGATTATTATCCATCATACAACGCCATCAGGAAATAATTGAATTAAGCCTAAAGTTATTATGCAGCGTGACACCTACCAAAAACATAAAGCCAGAGCCATAAATAACCATCTTCAGCGACAAGATGAAGACAAGGAGTTCTGCAACAGCTGGTATGACCCTCA
>JAUBNQ010000020.1:19537139-19551064 GCA_032353495.1 Ctenopoma kingsleyae
ACACATTAAAAAAAACACCTTTGCCTTCTCTCATAATTCTAAACTATACTTAAAGACAAATGCTGAGAATTAATAGAAGCGTCTTTTCTGTCCAGCTTTACTGTCATTAAGACACATTTGCATCCCACAAGACACACACACACAGTCACATCATTACAAAAACACAGCCTACCCACCACCTCCCAGTTTTCAGCCTGTGGCAATATAGAAGCCAATATAGCGAGCACAACTTCCCTCAGAGGTAATCTCTGGACACACATTCTTTTACCTCAATGATGTCTGGCCCTTTCCAATCTCAACACAGTGCTCGGACCTGAGAGATGGAGCAGGGGGCAGTTATTTTTATTTATTTACCTTTTTTTCCTTGTTGTAAAGAAAACCAGCCGAGGTTTTTCGTTAAGCCAAAGAGTGAAAACAAAGAGCAGGGGGATCAATACACAGTATATCTATCCAACCTGGGCTAAATTCAACCATCAAAAACACCTGGTGACAGTGATATTGGGAAAGCCATGCTGCTGCAGGGTCCTTGTTATGATGAGGTCTCTCATTGAAGCCCACATACAAAGATTTCCAGGTTTTGCTACTGAGGGTACAAACTTTAAGATTAATTAATAGCATTTTGCTAATGGGAGATAATAAGCATATACTGTAAAAAGAGGGCCGAAAGCTGAAAGATCATTATCACTATAGTGTACCTGTAAACCTGAAGGCTCTGATATTTTGTTGGCGTTAGTGACCGAGTTTGACAGGGACGACCGTCTGCTGCGAGCAGAGGAGGGCCGAGAGGATGATCGACTATCTGAAATAAACACATACGAGAAGTGAATATGAGAAATCACAGATACATACAGTATGGCCAAATAACATGTACAAACATATTATCATTAATAAGGTTGCTAAAACAAAACAGAAAGCCTGACTGAGTGATTGACAAATTAGGGACAGGCACTCTTTCTCCAAACAGTAAACACACTTTCAAAAGAGAGACGACATGCACAACATAATTGACTTTGAAATCGGTCTTCCAGGAAGTCTATTCCCAAGTTCAAGTGCTACTACTTTGCATGTGGGTTCCAAGAAAGCGTGATCTCAAGTTCAACCACCCTTTAATTAATTATGGAGGGATTTTAAATCACAAATGGCACAACAGCACACAACTTTTTTTCCATGATCACTAATTGGAGCCAGAAAATATCAATTCACTAATGAGGGGTCTGATTGCTTCCAAGCCCAGGAAATCAAGATGCAAAGTAATGTGATAGGCTTAAAAGCAAATTACTGTAGCAGAGAAATAAACAGACCCACTGTCATGGTATTTGTCACTGATCTATTTTATATTGATAAAATCATTTTAATCTTAAGAACCAAAATGTAGCTGTTCTATAAATGTGGGCAAAGATGCACTAACAGTTGAATATTGAATATTGGAGTGTTGTTTCAACACTAGTGGTTCCCTGGAACTGCATGAATTGATAAATTCATGCAGCTCCAGCATGACAGCATGACAGTTCATTAATTATTTTAATACATTCTTTAATCTCATTGTAAAAAACATCATGTCACATGTATTTTTCTGGTTAGTAACTACTTTTTTGAACTTCAGCAATTTAACGCATGCAATCACGTAGCATTTCATGTCAGAGCCTTGTTAAAATGTAACGGGTATAAATCAATACATGGGAGAGGCGCAATAATGTGATAATCCTGACTACTATATGGGAACTCATTTGTTTTTGCAGTGGTGGTCAACTAGGCCCTCCTCTCAACCACCGTTCTAATCCCTCATCATCTCCCCAGTGAGAAGTGGTGGAATCCTCCAAATCAATAACATGAACATGGACTGACCACTTAAATCAACCCCATCTATCTTCCCACTATGGGTCTGTCCATGGCTCGCTCATTCAGGATCACTGTTCTCTTTCCTGGAAATGCTGGCTTTAAAGCAGAAAAACTAGATTTTACACCCATCTTTAACTGGCTGAATGTGCTGCCTTTTCAAGAAAAAACTATTTGTTCACTATTTGTGATTGCCCAAGGCTGCAGCTGAAGTTGATGCCAGTCTTTGCTTGTTTAGGCTATAAAAACATATCTTTTTGGCGAGAGCTCTCTCTCCAAAGCATGAGTTAAAAAGCAGCATTTTTATCAGTGCAGGCAGAGCTTTTGTCAATCTCTTAATGGCAGAAATGATTACCCAGATCAAAACACTTTATGGTCTCCTCCCTCCAAACAAGATGCTCTAATTGTGTGGCTATTATGATGTATGGACTGTCGTAATGAGGTGATTTGTCAAAGTGGGAGTAAAAAAAAAAAAATCGACCAATACCAGAGCTTATTTATCAAAACTAATTGGTGAGGCGTACTGTGGCAACCAGTGTACATGTTTGGAAAAAGTGGACTATACCTACTGTGTCTATCGGTAGGCTTACTCTTTCTCTGATACTTTGGAACTGCGGCTCAGGAATCATCACAAATGTGATTAAATCTGGTCACTGAGTGCAGCAGTAGCTGCTTAATGACACAATCTGGTGATTTTTAAGACATAAACAGTTTATGTTCTGGAAAGCCACCTGTACCTTTCTTTAGCGTTGTGTCTGATGTTTCTGGAGGCTGAGGGTGAGTTCCCGCTGCTTGTGCTGCAGCTGATGATACAGTGGTCTTTGAAGGGCTGTACGACTGACTGCCAAAGTTCTGTTTCTTTAGCTTGGCATCAGCCTCAAGCCTCTCCATAGCAGCTACTTGACACTGTTCTACTGTAGACATGAGCAATCTACAGAACTGACACCAAAAGAAATCCACATGTAAGAACATGAAACATGTGCTGTGGTAATAAAGAGGGTCATCCACGCTTGTGTTTAGATGGAAGTAAGTATGCAACACTGAATAAACACAAGTTTGAAACAAATCATAGAGGACTTAAAGTATTGTTTCTCTGAATGAATGAGATACAACTTACTTCTGCATAGTCCAATTTGCCATCCTTGTTGGTGTCAGCTAAGGAGAAAATGGCATTCACCTCTTCACTGGTCATTTTCTCTCCTCTCTGGAAGAGTTTGCATATTTCTTTAGTATTAAGAAGACCAAAACAAAAATATTCCTATTTTTATATCAGCAAGAGTCAGTCAGTGATTTTAATAATTGTATGTTTAAGTAGTCTGCATCAGCACTGAACTACTCACAGTGGTAAGGGCCTTCTCCAGTTCACTGTGTGAGATGTAGCCATCACAGTTCATATCCATCTTTTTGAAAGCCCTCAACAACTCAGTTTCCTCTGTTTTCTTCTCACACTTAAGGATCTCACAGAAATCATCAAAATTCAGTTTAGAAGTTTGCGGGGTCCAGTATTTATTGAGAGTGGCAAGGGACGGATCTCTACCAGCCTGCTGAAGAACTGAAGGGGGTAAAGTGAGAAAACACTGATCACAGCAAATGTAGGTAACAAACTACAACCAGATTGCAAGCATTATTTTGTTTATTACTATAAAAAAATGTCTCACAATGAGACAGTTTTTGCATACTATAATATCCGTACCACAAATGTTACCAGCAGTACCAGTTACTTAACCAGAAGGTTGTACCGTTAATTTAGTTTTAAGTTAGCTTACCACGGCATAACTGCTGCTTCGAAGTGATATTTGTCAAACTAGATCTGAAGACAGCTAGATACGCAGCTCTGCACTGCATATAGAAAGCCTCGTCTTCTTCAAAAGGACGAGGTGACTCTTGAAAAGACATATTTGGAAGAGATCGACCTCGTTACTGTTAACTTCGCTAGCGTGAGCTAGCTCTCTCCAGCTTACTAACCAAACGACAGCCAGATAGCTAGCTTAGTTTAGTAGCCAAAGCAGCCTAATTTGTTTTGTCTCACGTTTTCATTACTACGAAATCATTTGGAAGCATGTCAGATACATGTTCTTGAATGAAGTCCACCTTAGCGATGTCGAATACCGTTGCTATGTACTGCCTGTTGCTACGTAAACAACATTAATCGGTGTTCACCAAAAACTCCAACGCGGAAACGGTGTAACACCGGTCTCCGTCGCTGTAAAAGAGGTTTCTGACGAATTTGATGTTTTCAACTCATTAAAATAAAATAAAAATAGTGGAATTCATTTAAGATCTTTAATCTGGAAATTTTGTGTTTGTTCGAGTTATTTTGCAATAAACTGATTCCCGGAACTATATATATAGCAAGACACGTTTTACACGAACTGTTTAATCGTCGCAAAAGCGCCAGTCTTTGAATTTGCTGCGACTAAATTTCCCCAGAAAACTCAAAAATGCCGTAAGTATCTTGTTTGATCTCCCTCACTGACTATCTAATAGGAAATATGTATCACCTGACAAGACTAGGACTTTACGTTACTTCAGACATAACAAGATAACAAGTAAAAAGATATTTTCCTGCAAGGTGCTGGTTGTAACATGGTACTGCACTTGAGTATTGCCATGTACTGACAATGTACCAATTTACTGATCACCCACCAGTTTACTGCTTTCTCAGAAGAATAATTTAAAAGTGGAACTTTTAGGCAGTCTGTGTTTAAAATGTTGTAATCGTTTTTATGTTGATATGAAGTAGCATGTTTTGATCATTTTTTGTATTCTCTGTCTTCTGAATAGCATCCAGTTTCCAATATACCTGTACCTGTGAGAAACCAACCTCATTTGACTGCTACTGTGAGTTCTCAAACAGACATGTTGATTAAAAGATCTTTGAAATTATGTCAAGTTACCATTCAACTATGTCTCAGAAGGATCTTAAAAGCAGGACATATAAGGTTTTAGTTCAATGTCTTAGATTATGCTAAAATTACTTGTGCATCTTGACTATATTCACACAAAACCTCAGGCAGCTCACATATTTCCATTCGGAAATCATAATTTTGAGCACTTTGTCCTGTGTTTTCTCAAACATAACTGAAGTTGGCATTAACATTGATGGATATATGAACACAAGTCTGCAGTTCATTCACAGAGTTAAATGATCTTATGATCAGTTGCTAAACTCAAAAATTAAAATACTACAGCATGAAGAAGGGTATTATTTAAAAATCTGATCTTATTCTGTGTAAATGACATTTTAAAAACCCTTGACTTAACATTTGAAGATTTGATCTTGTGCTAATTTCTTTCAAGACCACACACTCAACTAAAGCTACAAGCTCTATTCCGTATCAGTCCTTGTAAATGGATTTAGAATACATAGACTGGATTATCCCTGAAAATTCTTAGTATTTGATCACAATTTTTGTGTCCAATCACAATACAATCACTTGCCCTTGCCACTTAGCCCCAATCCCTAGTCCCTACCCTTGGGACACCCAGATTCTCCCTAAGGCAAAATGGTTGGGCTACATACTGTAGCACTTCTGAGAGTTTTCAGATGTAGACTCAAAACCAAGTGGTATGAGAAATTACCCAAAATGTCTTACAAATCATAGCCATGAATGTTATCTTCATTATTTGACCTGAAAAAGTGATGTTACTCATTGCATTATTGTAGGTTGGTGTTGCGTCAGTGTATTACCTTTTCTTACCATAACAACCATAACAATGAAGAAATCACCACAACTGAAGATGGCATTGTCACATTTTTTAAAAACATTTTTAATATTTTACACAATTATTTTCAGTAATGAGTTTATTCTACACTGATTTTGTTTTTCAGAGTGCCAAAGTCTGTAGGTGACAGAGTTTAAGGGTTACAGTGAACTCTCTTTTATGAGTTGCTATATTTCAATTGCCACACTTCCCTGATGGTCATAATGACATATCAGAATTTAATGACAGGAGACACGGAATGACATAGATCCATCACTGGCCAAATTATCAGTGATTTACATAGCACTAAAAATAGTTGTGTAAGAGTCACTTAACACAAGAACCATTTCCTTAGCCAAGGCAGACATTTGGTGTCTGGTCCATCCATCAAGACAAGCATTAGTTTTTAATTTAATAGTGCTGTCAGTAATACATTACATGAACATGGTTTACAGTACATTCATAACACTCACTTGGTTATGTCATATTAGGGCCACAGCAGTGTTTTAATTTAGTGTAGATTAAACGTTTAATCAAAATGAATTTGGGGAGACATGGAATCACAAATGGGCAAATTAAAACTGGTACACCTTCAAACCAATGAAATACAAACATACAAAGCTGCAATACTTAATATTTTAGTATATAGTTAGTTTATAATCAGACTAGAGTTAAGACCAAAGTTACTACTTTGGAATAAAAGTAGCAAAAAATTAGCCTTGTATTTGAAAAAAAAATTTCCCTCATCTTTTTGTCCTGTGTGCACTTTCAACACAAAATTACTCAACCTGCCCTTCTATATGGTTTTCAGTCTCATTCCCATTTGTTTACCCCAGTTCAAGCCACTGATGAATATTAACATAGAGTGTACATAAATAATTGTAGTTACATAGAGTAATTTAAGAGATTTTTAATATTACAGCCAGTCATGTATTCAGTTCAGGGTCATAATATAATCTGAAGATTTATGAACCTGTAATTGTACCATTCTCATCGCACTCTCTTTTTTTCTTTGACCAGATTGGACTTGCGATCTAAACTGGAACAATCAGAGGATGCATTTATCAATGCCAGGAAAGAGCTGAAGGAAATACTTGTGAGATATTTTGTCTCTTTGGTCTTATAGCTTTAGAATATGTGGAAATGTCTGGGTCTCTATCACATCTTCAGATTTTCTTTTATCACACACTGAATATTCACTTATGAAATGACTTTTCTTATCAGCATAGCTGCTTTTCATTTGTCATTAATTTCCAGGACAGTGTGCTGCATTTGTTCTGTTTTCACCATTTCCTATATATATATTTCTGTTTATGTATTTATTTGTGGTTTCCTTATTATCTTCTTGATCCTGTATTTTAATTAGTCAGCAGAGGGCAGCAGTCAACAAGGACATTTCCTTACTGGGTCTTCTCTTCTGCTGACCTGAAGACTGAGCTAAAGAGACACAGAGAGCAGAGTAAGTAGACAAATCAACTGCACTGTTTACATATGGTTGTATCAGAAAGGCAGATTAAAACTGAGGTGGTATGGGATTTGCTCAAATTTTCCACTGACCTGACTAATTGGAAAACAGATTTAACAAGTTATGATGGCTCAAAAAATGAGTCACTAATTCTGGGTTAGACTATTTGTCTAATTAAGAACTTAAAATAATTCTATTGATGGTTTTGTCTTTTCAGTATCCAGATTAGTGTCATCTTTGAAAGGAAACGGACCCGAGGGACCACTGTCAAGGTAATATATAACAAACCAAACACAGTCCTTTACTGTTCAACTTTCACGTGCTATTGTGCTTTTATGCCTTCAACATAAGCACACCTATTCCCATCATAGGAAGATGATTTATGGCCACGTGTTAAGTTGAACTTAGGGTTGAACAAAATCACAAGATCTACTGAAGATCAAAGTGATATCAACACATATTTTCCTCACATGGCCTTTGGTGACTTGTTTGTCATGTTCAGGTTATGTCCGTTACCTATACATACTTTTTGAGTCAAAGCAGATTGGTTACATTATTTTTCAATGACAGCCTCTGCCCAATGGTTTAATTTAGACTTTTATCTGTCATTTATCTGTGGATCTGTAAAGGACCTTTTGTTTTTGTCCCAGTTGTTAGGGTGATTTTGGAATTGGAAGGAAAACAAATGCAGTCATGAGGTGGTTTAATTCTCAGTTACATCCCCATCTGCTACTGCTTCAATATTTGATTTGGGTCTTCCTTGCTTTCTAACATTAACAGCATCAGTGGATGCTTGTTTGAATTGCTCAGACAATCGTGTGCTCTGCGACCTTTGGAGAAAAACAACATTTTGGTATGGTTACACAAACAAGTCAATGAGTAGATTTCTTAGGGAAAGAATTAATTTGATTATTTCAGGCACATATTATGCCTGCAGCAGGGCAATTCTTGTGATCCAATCATACAATGGTTACTTGTCGAAAATGAATAGGGGTTTTGTCAGAAGGCGAGCATGTTTTCTGATCAGGTTGTTAGAAATTATTTTAATTAGTTCCAGTGAAGGAGCTGAACAAACGTGATGCATTGTGGAGCCACACTCCAGGAATGTCACATTTTTTGTCACATGGTGGATCCGTGAAATTTATCAGTTTTGCATAAACCTCCATACAACAACATACTTCACAATGTCGAGGCAGATAGCTGTGGGACAGAACTGGCCCTCTATGTGCACTGAGACACAGGTTTTAAGTAAACAAACTGTTATTCAAAGCTGCTGAAGAGTTCTGGCCTATTTCTACTAGGAGCGTGAAATCCAGACAGATGATGTTGATGGTATCTTGAAGCACGATGCTGTTCTACTGGAAAAAGTTTTTAGATTCATTGCTATGGTCTTTAGGCTGTGGATCCATGTACTGAATACAAGAGAGGGGACAGTATGAAACTCCTTGGTGATTCGTGAGAACGTGGGATTATATAGTGTATATTTAGCATCTTGACATTTTCATTGGGGATATAAGATAATATACGGCATTAATATGTACAGTATGGAAATAATAAACATGAGAAGTAGCTGACAATAGTTTTGTCATAGTGAAAAATTGCTAATGTACTTGTAATATTAATATACTGTAGTAAAGCACTGAAATGTACATACTTGATATGGATTTAAAAAATACTTGACCACACCAAAAGAATTCTGCAGAAATGATTTGCCTTCAAATTAAGGCCATAATTTTAATCATTACTATCTGTTGTTTGAAGTTATGTTCCTCTAGGAAAACTGGGCAGTGGCATGTGAGGCACATGTACAGCAGAACAGATGACAGTAGCATGTGATTGTGTCAAAACCACAGACTATTCATGAACATTTATGGTGTTATCATTTTAAAGAAAAGACACGACACACTGAATGCTGCAGGTGACATTTATGGGATAATGGTGAAGTGTATAAGTAGTAGCACAAGTGCAAAAGAACCATAAAATCAGCAAAGTGACTCAGTAATGTTAATTACGGTTCACAGCAATATGTCAAAAGTTAAGTTTAGTTCCCATAAGCTCGTTGATAGCAAAATATGTTATCCTGTGTTATTCCTGCTTTAAACATTTCAAATTGTTGTATATTTTCTGCACTTAATAAAGTGGTAAACGGCAGCCTTTCATGCATGTTTAGCCTCTGTTGCTCAGGCTCTCCCAGTCTTATGTGCCAAGCCTCTGGCACCTCCACCCTACCAAGGCAGCTGAGTAAATCCATGAGAACATTTAAACCTTAAAGGCCAATCCTCCTACTTCCCTTCCTATGTCTTCTTCTTTCTTTCCCTAACCCTTCTTTCCTGCCTTGTCATCCCCTTTTCTGCCTTATGCTGTGATAGTTAAAACTGCTTCTTTCCTCAGAGTGGTAGGAAGCGCTTACAACTGTCCTTTAAGGTTAGCAAAAGTTTCAGTAAGCATTTTAAAGAAGTCACTTTTGGTGAACAATCAAGCTCGGGGCAAGCATAAATCCTGTGGGCATAGTCGCAGCATTACAAATACCCATAGCACCTGTATGTGCTGATGACTACAAAATTGAAAAAGAAAGGCCCTAATAATTCTGAGGCAAGTTTCCCTCTGCAGTAGGTATTGATTATTTGTGTGTAGTGAGAGATTTGGAAAATTCAATTAAAGGAGTTGTGCAAAGGATTCATAAATTCACACCGTCCAACCCGAATCGAGACATGGTTATGTTCTAAATCAATGCTATACTTCACAATATATTTTCTTAGGAACATAAAAATAAATAACATTTAAACAGTTCTGCTTACTACAGAAACAGATTTTATTTTCTCTGAAGCTCTTTAGTAACAGACAAGTACTGACTTGTGCACATCTTCACAGTGGTAATGTATTTTTATTGCCGTTTTCCCCATAAGAAAATCCTATATAATGTGAATTTTGAAATGACAAAATGAAAAGAAAGGGGACGGCTCAGCAGTGTAAAAATTGATCAGGCTAGATGGGGCCATGTTGGGAAAGATTTGTATGTCAGCAGTAATGGGCTGTATTAAAAAGAAGATTCCTTAAGATGTCATAAAAGTGATGTGGCTGTGTCGCAAGTCGTGGGCTGACGGCCCAGGCAGCTCCCAGAGTCTGGCACATCAATTCTCTGAGGCCTCACAGACAGATGCCACCTACCCACCAGGAGTTTTATGCTTTCTGATTGAACACGCGTTTGCAATTAATGGGGAGAGTTGTATATTAGCCTGTTTTGGTCCAACTCAAGCTGCTGGCCTTCGATCGCCACAGTGGCTTGCAGAGTATGCAATCTTTTCAGGCGTGGTTTCTGATTTACTGAATGTCATTGCATTACATCTCAGCATGCAAAAAAAGTGTATTTTCAGGTTACCTGTTTTTAACATAAAATACAGCTGAGAGGTGGTTGAAAACATTAGTTATCCTTCTCAAAAACTTTGCATTTCTCATTTTATCTGCATTTTCCCACCATTTGCCTTGATTACAGCCCAGATAGACATTATTTTTCAAACAAGCAATGTTTGACTTTTGATATTATTTCTCTCCTTGGGTAGTATGGAAAGGGTTAGCTCCTGCAACTTTCTGAAATCTATTATGGGCTGAGGTACAATAATCCAATTAAATTCTAATTTTTAAAATCAGAAATCCATTACTGTACATCTTTTATTAACTGTTAACCATCATCTGTGGAAAATATGCCTCCTGTTAGCTCTCTTTTCTTTGTGAACGTTCAATCTTGACAGTGACTGTGGTGTGTGTAATATCACTGGGTGCCAGTGGGGTTACAATCATGTTTTCCTCTCCCATATTCCCCAGGTTTTTGTTAGCGAGGCGTCTCAGCTGCTGACAGCTAATGGAATTGCTCTTCACCTCTTGTGCGTATGATCCCACGGAGAAAAAGCAAGAGATGAATGTGGAATCTGTGCTGTCAGTTGTGAGACTGAGGTGTCCATCATTCATTTGCAGAAGTGTCTGAAATGGTAGGAGCGAATCCTCTGACATGTTAGACCCAGTCTACCTCCCAGAGCCTCTCACTGGCAGCTGACAAATGTTGATTCTACATTAAACACAATGCTGCAGCGCTGTGCAAATAATGTTCTTTTGGATAGCAACCCTCATCTCCTTTATGGCTAAAAGTATGCAATCCTCCCCACCTGTGCAGTTTAACACCTTTGAAAAGTAAAGTTGGGGGATTCAAACTGTCTCGCACCACACAGTAGTCTCTTTATATGGCAGCGCCTGGGAAGGCCGAGGCCTCTCAGTGCCCGAGTCGACCTAAGCAACAGCTGGTGTTCACAGCAACATTTCCTATTTCTGCCTAAGGTGGATCGTGTAACTCTCACTTTATCACCCTTAGAGGCCACGTGAAGGACAAAGCTAGCACACCTATAAACAAAACTAATGTTTTGATACAAGCCCCTGGGGAGACTGATTGAATGCTCCATTGTGGTTTTAAGACCCTCTTTGCACTCATATTGTAACACACCCACATTTTATCTACACCAACTTTCCAAAACTATAGGTTGGGATCTAAACCTGTTAGCCCTTCCTCTGACAAGAGTCTGTTAGCAATGTGTGGTCCTCTAGGGAGAGTTTCTTCATCTCCCATTAGCACTGAGTTTTAAATGATACACAGCCTGCTCATGGGGCCTGCCTCCAGTCCAACATTTAGAGCCACAGAAACTGTAGACATACACCTGAATAACTAGTCAGATGTTATTAAGTCTAAAATTGTGTCCTTTTAAATATGAGTCTTCATTGCAAGTGAAACCGAGAAGTGTAAACAGCCACACAAGGCAGTTTGTTGCTTCAGTAGGTGAACGAACAGCAACAGTACTTAAAATGTCAAAAGGTTTGTGAGAAGTGTCATTACAAGTACAAAGAGCTCAAATTGAAATTTTCCATTAACATGATATAAAACAGAGCAAAACCTCAAATTCTCATATGTGAGCTGAACGAGCGACTTTGGGGGATTTTTGCTTTACAGAAAACAAATTTTCATTGACAAAATGGCAATGTCCATCTAGTGGCTTGCAGCTTTTACTTATGTCACAGCAGAAAGTGTGTTAGTTGTCTACCTGTAATTTATTCCTTGCTCTCATGTCAGAAATGGAAAGTGTCATTCTTGTTTTCCATCACATATGTCTAAATAGCCAGTCATCATTATATAAATGTGTAATAAAAGGTCAAACTATCTCTCTCACACCTACTCAGATTGGCCTCCTGTGTTCATGTCCCATTGTAGCGACAGTTAACTCAGATCTTGGGCTCCTATTTGTCCCCGTGGACCATTATTGGCTACCAGCCCAGGGCCTCAGATGCACAGGCAACCCACACTGACCTGATAACATTTATAGTTGTAATGGATTTTTTTTTTATGCCTGTCATTGACTCGCTAAGAGATTGGAGAAAGAAATAGCTTGTACCTTTTTCTGTGGTATTTCAACTTTATAGCATTATGTTCAGATATGTCACCTTCCATCATCTCTTTTTAAGGCCTCTCCTGTCACTGGTTTTGTTTTAAATGTACAGGTCTTTTGTCCAGGACCCTTGCAGTAACCAGGACTTGTAATGAATATTTAATGATGTTGAGTAAAAGCTTTGGAAGATATAATTTCTGTACAATTATTGGCTCTGTCTCTGGCAGACCTTTGGGGGTGATTTAGCAGACTACTTGGTTAATGTAGACAGTTTATGTGAAGCAGCTTCAAATGAAACCATTTAACAATGTGGCAATAACACTGGTGTTCATTTCAGGTCACTGAGAAATTTTATTTATATTCCAAAGAATGAAGTTTGTACAAAATAACTTCAATGATAGATTAAAAAAATATACAGCAGAAAACTGTTTAAAAAAGTTCACACAAATGGATAATGATCAACCATTACAAGCAGACCTGAGCACAGTCCCATCAGTTATGTGTCTGATCACAGTCTGAAGAGGAGGTAGTGAAGGTGCAGGTAACAACAAATACCATTAAATGTAACACCACCACCACCACCACCAACTGTAGCTTTAAATGTTACCACAAAATTACATCATCACCTCTTCAACAAGATCTTAATAACTCAACATAACAACAAGTGTTATGTTTGTGCTTACAGGCACTGAGTTATCTAAATTTAAATGTGTGGGCTGCGAAATGCTTGTCTACTGAATGTTTACTCATGACTGAAATACAAAAAATAATTAAAGAAGAGGTATATTTCACATGAATTAAGTCAGGTGATTTCTGGAAAAGTGGAAAAGCTAACCTGCATAAGCTTTGATAAGGGAATATTCATTATGCAATTTAGCAAAATCAGTTGGTCCAAACTGGAAATTCCTTTTCTTTTATTTGATGTCACAGCTAATTTGAATTAGCAATTTGTAGCGCTGTAATTTTCTTGCCAACAAGATGCCTTAACAACCATATGTGTTGTTTGTTTTTGGTGCATGACTGCATGAGTCCTCATGCACATTACAAGCACAAGGTCCAGTTGCATGGCCTTTCCCCGAAGCAAAAATTAGTTCAAAAACTCCACCTTTGGCACTTAGTAGTTCTTCTTCTGGCTCTTTCTGCTTGGTGGCTCGCTGAACTGAACAATGTTGAAATATATAAATGTTCCCATGAAGTGCAGGAAAGCAGTGGTAGACACCAACACAGGAAACAAGTCTGGCAGATGTGGTGGGGGAACCAGAACTACACTCGCGATGCTCAGACCAGCCATGACTGCGATGCTGATGTAGAACTGCAACAGACAGAGTCATTATCAGATGAATGGGGCAACTGTGTGGAAGTGTCTCTGGACAAGCCACTGAACCCCACAAGAATTTCCCCAAGGGGTATAATAAATTATCAATTATTATTATTATAATGCTTAAATGAGAACAGGGATGTAAAATCAGTGTGTTAACTTCATAATGAAATAA
>JAUBNQ010000020.1:19552661-19573364 GCA_032353495.1 Ctenopoma kingsleyae
AAAAACTACAAAACTACCTTTTGCCTTGTTACGGAGGTGATGTTAAGAGTGAGATCGTTCATGTGTGTATTTGGGCTTTATGACCGAGAGATAAGTCAGTGAGTAATATGAAGGAAACACCTCATGCCCACACCCTCCTTCCCCACCCCAAACCCATGAAACCTTATCGCCATCATCAGGGCTTGCTATTTATGCTGCTTGTGTAAATAAATATATCTAGGCAAACCTGTGTTAATGACACGCACTATAAAAAGACACCTTCTCTTAATCTCTGACACCCTACCGGTGCCCCTATTGCTAAGGGGCTGGTGCTGAAGCCACTTCAGACGTTGTGGAAACTTAAATAAGTGATAAATAATTCTTTGGCTGGCAGTGGCTTTCATCCCTGGACAGCTTAGACAGCTTACAGCGGCACATGAGCTTTATTTATACAGTTGGGTATATCTTCTCACACGGTTGCAATTTAGGTCTAGTGCCAGTTACAGGCCATCTGGGATCCTGAAGTCAGCATTTGTCTTATTACAAATGCATCAGCTGTACATACCCCACCCCCATGCACAAGAGCAAACATACAACTGTTAAATTATCAAGCTGCAATATTTCTGCTTTGTTAGTGTCAATCACTGGACATTTGTCCTACCTGAAGCAAGCCTACAATATAAAGGAAATCATGGTTATGTATGCAGGATATTGTCATTTAGATGACTTCTAGAGGTAATATCAAAAAGCACCTTGGTAGACAACGGCACATGCAAACGCACACAGGATTTATGAGCTAGGGACCATATAAATCACACCCGTTTTCATCATGATTATTTTGGTTCTTTACAAATAAAAAGTTGTGCCATCCAAATTAGTAGAGATGTGCCGCTGTAAGCTGTCCAGAGATGACTGAATATGACCTTTAATAAGAAATTTTTAGCAACTAATCAGAAGTGAAACTACAGTACCTTTTGACCTGAAAAACAGAAGTCAAAAACCAAAAGGGCACAATAGGCAAATATTTTTTCCCTGTTAGTCAGGAGGATATGGTGCTTCAACAGTTTAAGCAGCATATATCTCTTGATGCAGAATAACCTCTCTACATTTTTAAATGTAGTGCTTACATTTCTACAGAAAATGTTGTTTGTAAACTAAATCAACATTTTGATTTACTTTACAGCCAGAATTATGCTGCTTGCAACATAGACATAGAGATGTCTTTTGTCCTGCAAATCACAATATCAGTGTTGGGTATTGTACTGTGGGCTTAAATACTGACCTTCCATCTTACTATACAGGCCAGGTCCATTTTGGGTAGGCAGAAAAACAAATTATGGTAGGCACCCAGCCTCAGCTCATCTTCTGAACAGTGCTCTAGCGCAGACAGTAGATAGATGCTGAAGAAGAGGAAGGCTAGAGAGGTCACAATGTAGGGTACCAGCAGACCGTCTTTCAGAAACAGGGGCAGCATGCTGCACAGAGAGAAAAGGACAAGAACAGTGGTGCATTTACAGTTATAGTCATTTTGGCTGAAGTCTTTATCTGGAGCAGTGCACTATGACCCCAAACAGAGTCCTGTGGTCGATACACACTAGTGCAACATAAACAAATGGACATACGTTAAAGGAATCATCTTTATACCACAATTAATAGACAACATAAGAGATTTTCATATATATCCAACAGTACCTCACTATGTTCAGTTTGTTAAGAGAACGGCAACAGTAAACCACATAGCTTTTATCCAACAGGCCTGCACAAGCTTTCTGTCCCCTGAGGAGAGATGGCTCTGACATTCATGCCAAGCTTATCTTAGTTTAGCAGAGAGGCATGGACAAGAACAACAGTTGACTCATAGCAAATCGCATATCACCGCAGCTTGTAAAAACCTATCCACTCACAACAAACCACTCATTCAAGATTTTTTGCTCCAACAATAAAGCTCCATTCAGCAGATAATAGTTTAACATTTTGAAAATACATACTTCTTTAATTTGAAACAGACTGGCTGCATTCTCCCCTCTTAAAATTGCTTTTGTTGAGCATTCATTCAGTCAATTATGCTAACAAAAGATGTATTTTTTAAATGGCAGATCCTGCAGAGGGTGCACATATTGTGAAAGTCCAAGTCAGACTGTACTGAAAAATGGCTACAGAATGACCTCCTGTCCCTACACAACACACACTTAGAGAAAAGGCATGCAGACTATGCTGTGTAATCCCCAGATATCCTTATACTAAACCACACGCACAACAATTAGTGCTGCCGGAAGAATTTAACAACAGCTGGTGAAAGTTAGACGGAGCATTTGCAGCACTACTTGTCTTTTCCATTCATGGTCCTCAGCTCAACCCACATCACAGATCAATTTAGCTTTTTAGGATTATTTCTATGGCATTTCCCATTTGACAGTCAGCAGTGGGAGGCACAGAAAAGACAGACAGAAAGGGATGACATGAAATATAGTAGTTATGTATTATTAGCGGTAAGGACATGCAGCAGATTAATTTCAATCTTTATAATTCAGGGCAAGTTCTGCTTGTCTTAATCTTGTCTAAATGATACCATGAGACTTGTCTTCCTTAAAGTGAAAAATATGCCTCCTTTTGCAAAATATACCCATCTCTAAAGGCAAGAAGTAACACAACTACATATTAACATTAAACGCATGTTAGAATAGATATGTGAGCACATATCAAGCTGACAAACCAATCAACATTTTTCAATAAGACGATACCTGAATGTTGAGGCCTGCAGGAACCAAATAACCATCAGGGGAAGGTCGCTCAGCAGAAGGCACACAGGCCTAGGAAAAAATAAAAATTGCATGAACTCACTATTAAACACACTCTACAGAGTGTAGAGAGTAGGCACCATTAAATATAATTTTACAGTAAGACAGGAAGTAAGGTCTACTGAACCATCCACATAGTTATGTGGACAATCCACAGATCATCATCATCATCACGATATCTACTGTAAGTGCACAGGCTTGTTTGGTGCTGTAAAGACTTCCAATAATTTTGTAAAAATACAGCTTTTATACAACTTTTTAAGATCTCCAAATACAGAATATTGGAGAACCAGGTTGTCTGTGTGAGGTCTAGTTGTACACTTTGCTCCGAAGGGGGTACTTTCCACCGGTCCATGAGCCCATAATTACAGCCAGTGCTGTTTGGCGATCCTGTTACAGCCCAATAATTGATCCTGCGCAAACAACACCCCGAGCTGCTGCCTGCCATTCTTTCCTAATCCCTGGACATGCATTACTGATTGATTCAGGGGGACAGGTGGGAGATATAACTCAATAGTTAATAAAGCAACAATCTACCCTAATCTAGATTAATAGATGAGCCAAGATCTAGGAACTAAATCCCTCACTGTCAAATCTGCCCCATGCGTCACTCTCTAGCTTCAACAGCTACTGCTTTGTACATGGAGGTAAATGGTAATAAACAACACATCACAGCAGCTAAATTTTTATCTCCCATTACTATGATCTTGAGGTAAATAGTTGGATATTAGAAGAGCTATTGTTGTTCACGTTACATAGTAATGAACCAGAAATGTGTCCTTGCATGTACGTATGTGTTTGGCCAATGTAGCACCCCACTGGTTGACGTTGCGCTGCAGCAAAAGTTTAACTTTTTTAGTTGCATGATGCAGCATTGTCTTAGATGTCTCCTTCTTAGTGGTCCTCAGCACATACACAGTATAGCAGTCAAAGCTGGAACGGCTGCTTTTGTATCTGTGCAATGCTGCATGTGATGACAGAGGTGAACAACCTCTCAGTTAGCAAGTCTGAGCATACAGCAGGAGAATGGCATCGCCTTTACAAAGTGACAATCTGCAAGACATCTAAAGGAACTTGAGATTTCTAGTGGGGACAAAGTGAATGGCTTATTTGAGACCAGAAAGTAAATGTTTACTATATAAATGTATATGTATTTGAGATGTCGGTACAAGACATTTGTTTCCATCCCTGCTGTTACACGTCAATAAAACCTTAAGAAGATGTATTTATTTATTTTCTCTGCACTTACAAGGCAGCCAAGAGGATGGATTTCTCATGGACTTGATAGGAGAAGAGAAAAAATGCCAGAGATGAATTCACCTAAAATAAAATAGATAATTAGTATAACTATTACGACTAATATTGAACAGTAACACTTGATAGGATACGTTTTAATAAAGCCAATAAAAGAAGAAGTATATTTATAAAAACAGACGTCAATTATCGTCACTGGATTAGTTGTCATTAGTTGAAAAACAGACCTTGTGTGTATGAGCACAGGGTCTGTGTATATATTGCTATTGTTTCAAAATCATTTATAATTGACAGGTTTGCATAATCATACCAAAAACACTCACCAAGGCCAGTTTAAACTGCCAGAAGGTGGGCCTAGTCAGAAGTCTGATAGAGGAAGGTAGGACTGTGAGGAGAGTGCAGGCAAAACTGGGAAAACAAAACAAATGAACATTCAGATTAATTCACATCAGCACTGTCAGAAACACAGAAATTCTAAAAACCTACAGTGGGAAAAGAAGTTACATCAGAAGTACCGAAGAGTACAAAATAAATTTCAAGGCTATATAATCAGTTGCATTTGCACATAATTCTGTGTACATGTTCATTGTGAATACATGGTTTCATGCAAGAAACAATAATAACACAATAACAACACAAGATTCATTTTCAATCAGTGTCACTAAATCATCAGATTCTGTTGTTAGGGGCAAACAATCTACAAGCACTGTGAGACCCCTGCTCCGTGAGAAATGACCAAATACTGGCCCCTTCTCAGGGTTATAGGTATTAGTTTAACCCTTCAATTGTCACCTGCTGGGGGCAGAGGCACCGGAAGGCACTGACACTATGTGTCAGAGTGAATGCGTATAAATGTGCAGAAAGGTCGAGCAGCAAGCTGGTGTGGGGGCAGCAATTTGTCTCTACTACAATTTACGCACAAACTTATAAATAGTTACTTTAATACAACAGTTTATTAGAGAAAGAGACAGAAAAATGGATAGTAGTAATAATAAAAGACAAGTAAACATGTATTTAGTTTGTATGGCACTGAGCGTGTTATCTGTAGGACAGGATTTTGTGGTCCGGAAGGACATGGATCACTTTTCACAGCTGATTCATTCTATGTACTGTACACAGTACACCCACACCAGAGTATTTAGCAATCCACTGTCAGTGCCAAAAAGACAAGAGTGTTTTTCATTTGTTTGAAATACACTGCAGTCAAAGAAGTCCAACTTGATCCTTGGACTTAGCAGTCTGGCAGAAATGTGTCCATGCTACGAACACAGGGCTCCTAAATTTAGTGTGCTGAGTTATTTAAGCAGAGTCCACCATGACACAACTGCTGCATCGACTTTTTTCATTTCACCATGATCGCACAGGTTCTCAGCTTTTGGCCAAAATAACGTAGTTATAGATGTATAGTGGGATGTAGACAGGGACACGAGACAAGTTTAAAGTCATGCCTGGCGCTCAGTGTCTCTGTCTTCTCCCCTGATTGCACCATTCATTTGGTTCTGTCACTCATTTGATAACACTATGTCATCTAATAAAGCACATAATAGTATCAGGTTTATTTACTCTGCTATATCTGTATATGACACATGCTCTAGTAGTTCCTTGCAATTTAAACCCTTGTCACCACATTTCCAAAAACAGCTGTGACTTCATGTTCAGAGGTTCCTCACAAGATGTTTCCTTAAGGGATGATCTTATTTCCAATCTGCTGGATCACAGTCTTCATTCCCATGGGCATGCTCTGCTTTCCCAGGAAATGGAAGGAGTGAAAACAAGACACGGGAGGGAGAGAGTCGAGAAAAGAAAGGCAGACATCACAGCAAAAGACAGATAGATACAATGAAAGACAGCAGAGACAAAAGTGACAGCTTGTTAAATAGATGGAGAGATTACCTGAGGTAGAGCTGAGAGTCACTGGACAGCATGGATCTGATCTTTATCAGGATGTTCAAGCTGCACCATGTATTGGCCACCTTATCCTGTACACATACGTAAACACCACTTGGTTAAATTAGAAAATGTGTGAGGTGACAGCACAAAAACACTTGACAGGCCTCGATTCTTGTGTAAATAATTGTAAATAATGAGTTACATTATGAAAAAGAAAACATAAGTGGCATGGCTTTAAGATATTATTTCCTATTGAAGGAGCAGTAGAAATTCCTCAGGGAATTCCAAGGAGACATTTGTATGTAACCCTCCATCATAAATGAATTCCCCTGTATTGTGTCCAGTAGTTTCTTAGATCAACCACAGAGCACTGATGAAAAATATGTCATTATGTCGTAACAATTTGCTATGTAATAAAATTTTTCAGGTTTTGAAAAACAGATAAATATAACTATATATCTTACTGTACGCTGTACAGAAAGGTCTTTATACATATACATTACATTTAATAAAACTAGAGCTACAACTAATGTTTTCATTAACGGTCATTTATTTTCTTCTATTAAATCACTGATTACTTGTTTCACTAATAAGACTAAATTCACAGAGAACAAATTAAACCTGAGGAGATCAAATTTACAAAAGCAGAACTTTTTTTATCTTGGTACGAGGCAAAGTTTGGCACTAAAATGGCAAAGACAACCAATTCTTTAACAAAACAATGAATGATATATTTTTGAAGGTATGTTACAACTTTAATACCAGCCTAAAAGCACTTGTGGTTTATAAGCTGTGAGATCAGATGAGGAGGGTGTTGCGGAGCGATTCAACTGATTTAGGTGCTTAAGCAGTTGTGCAGGGATCAGATGATCTTGAGGTCCAAGCTGCCACTGTGCACCATGGTATCACACAACACAGAGTCAGTGTACCTAGATCAGCTTTATGCTCACCACTGCTGATGGTTTCTCACTGTGGCCCTGTCTAGAAAAACTATTTCTGGCCTCATCTGTGCTACAGCTGCTCACAGCACAGCACAGCTGTGTGGATCTTAATGGCAGTCTACTCGGCAGCACTGGGCCCTTCAGTGCTGTGTTGTCTCAGCCCCATCCCTCTGTCTGTCCTCTCTGCCTCACTGCTCCAAATAACCACTATGGGAATTTTCCTGGACGCCGCTGAAGGCAGCATATGAGCAAGAGGGGGGTCCCATCAGCAAATGTAAGAGGGCAAGAGCAGTGTGTCTCCTTCACCTATAAGCTAGCATGGAATTTCACAGAGAGAAGCATTTGGTGCCATTTTTGTAAGCAGGCTGCAACATGAGACGCTAGAATGCAGCTCCGTGGGTAAACTTACAACTGCTCCCTCCATGAAGCCGCCAAGACCACCAGTCACTGGCTCTCCTTCTCTCCACCACCCCTTCTCACCCCTGTCCCCTTGTCCAAAGCTCTGCTTATGTGCACAATTTGTTCAGGGCGACTTGTCCCGGCAGACTCATGCTGTCGTCACAGGGGGGCATAGTGTCTCACACCCTGTGTATTATATTTGCATCATTTCCTTGAACAAATACTACTGCGGTGCACGTTGCTCGTCCCTCATAGAATTTTCAATTACTTCTCACATCTATGGCACCTTGTGGTAGGTGGCACCTCAAGGACTGGGACAAGCGGGGGTTTACACGGTGTCAGAAGTGAGTGCTGCAGATGCTGGCCTCTGAGTTGTCAGTCATATGTTCAAACACAGAAACACATACAGCTACTTTACCTCTGCTCCTTCCATGACAGCTTTCAACAGTGTGGAAGTGTCTTTTTAATATCGTATCCCTTTTCCTTGCTTTTTCGTAGTGACTATGGCTCAGTGAACACAGCATACAAATATGTGTGCACGCTATAAAACATTCTAACGTACTTATGTCAGTAGCAGACAACAGTTGTCAGATGTGCTCTGATACACCTTTAGGTTTACAGTTGGCCCCAGTCATCAGTCCATATGACTAGAACATGGTTGTGCTATGTAGTGCTGAAAACACCCTGGCCATAAATTAGTTAGATTTATCTGTATCCCCCTACAGTACATCACAAACACCTCCCAGAGATAGAGTGAAAATGATCTCCTGACCTTTCACCATTTTATTCCACTGTTTTCTTTGATCCTCCACGGTATCCATTTCTGACTGGCTAAGCACCGGAGGGAGAGGGGTTGCTCAACATTACTGAGAGTATGGAACATTGTGTCAGACATGAGGAGTATCACACAAGTTGTTTATGCCTTGTGCTGTAAAATCTCATGATATAAAGGCTTTAGGGCTTTGTGAAAATATATCATGTCAGTTACCCCCAAATCACAGTAATAATAATAATTGTATACGTTTGTTCATCTGGATGTACAGTAATATTTGAGACCTTTAATACTGTCGACTTGGCCAGGTCTCCCTTGATGAAGAAGAAGTTGTTGACCTATAGTGTCAAAATAGTGTCTTGACCAATTCACATTGATAGATAGATATAAAATACTGATATAAAGAGAAATTATTATTAGAAATAAACTAATTAAACTAAATTGGAAAAGAAAGAAAATCTACTGTACTGTAGTGTACTGTATTGAAGCCACTTTTGAGCTATAGAGAGATTTACATTTTATGCTACATTATACTTCTAGTACAGTACATTTCAGAAGTAAGTACTTTTACTTTTGGCACTTGAAGTTTAAGTATATATCAGGCGTTTGGTTAAACAGAAACATTGCTATGTCTCTTTTGGATCATAATAAATCAAAATACATGTGTGCATTTCTTAGGGTTATTAGCTTCAACATTTTTTATATTTTATGTCACTAATAATATTTTGGAACTTCATTATATTTCAGTTCTATAATTACAGTCAAATTCAAATTGACATATTTGAATTATAAATATAGAGCTGCTATTCTTCAATTAAAACATACATTCATTTTTTAGATAAGATTAAGCTTCTGAGTTGTGGTTTTCAGGATGGGTTATCATGCGTGAAACTACTACTGTACCTCAAACAGACCACGGGCCACGGGAAAGATCCTCCTGACCACCTGCAAGGCCTGGTCAGGGTCAGAGAGGAAGGGCAACCAACAGAGGGCAAAAGTCACCAACACTGTTACAGCAATTCTCACCAACAGAAAAAGCCTACATGAAGAGAGTCACACAGAGACACGCTGGTTACATCTCAGAGAGCGAGAGGTAAAGATACCGAATAAATAATGAAAGAAATAAGACGTTCATTACATAATTTCTACAAAAATCATATAAACATTGACACTGGCATGTAGCTGAACTAGGTCTATAACTGCTGGGATTCTTCAGATAATTAGTACAGACTGCCTGCAAGTCCTAAATTTGGGCTTCGACCCTTGCATTGAGGAATGCAATGAAAGCCATGCATCAGCTGAAAGTCTTCAGTGTAGGTCAGGATATCTTGTCAGCTGTAACTGTGAAGCTGCTGGTTAAGTTGCACACACAGGCATAGCTGAGGAGTTTGGGCATGGCGAGAGTGTCATCTGGACATATCTCCCCCCCCCCAGCCCTTCTAATCCAGTTCTCCATTTGCTAGTAAATGCCCTTGGTACATTGTTCCTAGATAAACAGACACACTAGTAACAGCATCCAATCTGATTACTTCAGTTATTCTGTGGCTCTCCCAAGGACGCTCCTCGTTTATAGGCTGACATTAGTGTCTGGTGTGAGCACTCAGTTCACACTTCTGTGCAGAGTAACAAAACAATATAACTAACAACAAAAGCATGAGATATTTTTTTATCATAAATTAGAGTAATAGAGTTTTTTGACCTATTGGTTTCTCACTATTATGGTCACATATAAACTGAAGTACACTGCAAAATTATCAGAGATGATAAGAAATACATGAAAAGGAAAGAAAGTCACAGTTACCAAATGAAGACAGAGAAATAACTGAAACTGCTGATATAAATGAGAATGACGGAAAAAGAAGGAGAACACAAACAAAATAAGCAAATAAATACACAGACTCACCCTCTCCCTATCAAACCCAGTTTGACGCATTTCCCCAGTAGGTAGCAGAAGAAGGGCAGAGCATGGTACAGCTCCATTTGCTTGTAGTTGAGAGCCAGGCAAAAGGCCATGGAGCCCAATGCGTCCCAGCCCAGACCCAGAGCCACCGCTCCCCACAGGAAAAAGCCCAAGCTCACTCCATTGTACCTGATTCTGTTAAGGTCGATACTGAACTAAACGTGTCTCCATGTAAAGTGTGAAAGCTTTTTAACATGAGTTAATAACTTAATATGCTGATATGGGACAAGCTGCTGTTAGAAAACAGCAACTGATCTGGGGTCACCTCAGTTCATATATGTTGAAATCATCCATTGTTCTGTTTCTTCAGTGTCTGAATAACAACTCAAGTTTTGTAATAGTTCTGTAAGTTTTGTAATAAGAATAAGTCCTCTTAAAACCTAAAGTTTTTACGTTAAAACTGTATAAAACTATTTCAATTATCTTCAAGTCACCTCAGAGTACTACAAAGTCTGTGAGAAAATATACTGTTTACCTGATGTGCTACTTTATTATGAAGGCTTTTAAAAATCATTGGAGCTTTAAAGCCCAAAGCAAATTGCAATAATGATATGACAGTAAATAAATACTAGAAATGTACCTTTACATAAAGGATACTGGAAATGGCCATAGTCGATGAGAATAAGTCCTGGGTAGAGCAGGAAGCAGAACATAGTGGAAACCTGTAGGAAAAAGAATTTATATGTTGTTGTAAGACAAATGTCACTGACAAAATCTAACAACAGTTATTAGAATAGAATGGATCAGTGGTTATACTTATCGTCTCAAATATGACAGAATTTGTACATGTGATTAATTCTTGTACTTTGTTAGCTATTTGCTCTATTCGCTAATTTATTTAATCACAGTACTCATTTGTCGTAGTTTGGTTGCAAGAGCCTGAATCTTTGATAATGCAAGTCATTTTCAATTTGTTAGAAATCACCCATCTAAACTTCTTCTTCTTCCTCTGTAAATGCATGTAACAACATAATACTGCCTTCTTATATTGTAGTAATGACTTAACAATGTCCAAATTTAGCAGATGTGCTGTTGCAGACAAAGAGAAAAATGTGGCTAATTTTGTCTTTAGTTGAAAAAACTATTAGATGTTAGGATATACCCGGTGAGCGTCTTACCTTTTTTTTAGAAGACCCATCAGTCAGATATAAACAGAAAAAAACCACAGCAGGGATGTATATCAACAAATCTGCCATGAGGACTGAAACAGAAAATGAACCACGTTTCACATTTATTATATAAACCATCCATCTATCTATGTATCATGCTCATATTTACATTACCTGTAGCTCTCATGAACAACTTGTGTGCTGGACTTTCATAACCTCTGGATTTGTGGAGCTCCACCCACTCAGGATTAATTATCTTTGCTCTGCAGGAAATCATAGATGCCAAAATCAGAGAGAGTTTTATTGTTGTTTTATAGTCCTAAAGACAAAAAAACAAATCTGTGGCAAGTGGCAACAAGCTTTTAAAATACTGAATAGGAAACGAGAGTAAAAAGAAGTGTATAGCAAAAAGTAGTATAAAAATACAATCTAAATATTAAAAATGTCTTACATATAAGCACAGATCCAGCTGTGGTATGCAGTCAGAGGAGGGTAGTCAAGACCCCAGTAGTTCAAGTCATTGTCAGATGTGTTGAAGTACCTGTAAAAGAACAAATGTTACCTACTTTAAATTTAAATTGTGGAACTATCAGACATTCAATGTAGTATGAAAAGTCTGATTTCTGCTTTATCGTATGTATTGGCACATACAGTGCACAAATATTGCAAATAACTACTTTAAAATGATTTTTGTCTCAAGTCTTATTTGATGTTAGTAAAACTTTGTGTGATCAGGAAAATGTATCAAAAAGCAAAAAAAGTACTACACTGTGCAGACTGTGATTGTTGACTATACTATTATATATCATAAAGTTATAACTACTCATGGATTAATGTGTAAATAGCATTTAACTTTTGTAACTCATTGAGGTGGGTTTATTTTCCAAATAAATGTGGAAAAAGTGAAATACTTTCCTTTGTCTTGTAATAATATAAGGTGGGCCTATGTCTAATTAGTACGGGTCTTGAGTAAATGTAGTTAGTTACAGCACTCTCATACTAAACAGAGTTGGGTCTTATTGTAATGAGTAGACAGACGTATACTGTACAGTATCTGATACTATTTTACTGAGCAGCTCCTTCAGCAGTAGACTGTAGGTCCTTCATACTGACAGCATTAATTGTATCTCTAATCACTAGTCACTTTTTAGGTGAATGTCCCTGGTGTGTGATTAATAAAGTCTAACTCTAAGTCTATTTTTAGGCTTTAAAACATTCAAATCTCAAAAAGCTCAAAAGCTCATCTTTTTATGTCCCTGAGAGCGTGAATAGAGCTTGGATATCTCAAAACCTGCTTCTTTCAGTAAACAAATGCAGCTTCAGACTGACCATTGCTGCAGAGGGAGGTTGTAGGTCACTTCTTGCCAGTGCCTCTGAGCTTCATAGTCGCCAAACATGGGTGGTTTCCCCGCCCCTGGAAAAACATCAGTCAACTTAAATCTCATGAATGACAAATTAACAGACACAACACACCAACCCGACTTACTTGCTAACAGCAACACTCTGATAACAATAAATCAACTTTCTCATAGTAGTTTACAGTAATTTAACTACACTGAAATAATCAGTGGAGTAAAGGAGTGTTTTGTGATTATCTGAATGGAGCATGTTAGCGTTAGGTTCCACAAACTTCCTACCTGAATATGAATTTAACGAAACACCCCATCTCGTAACAACGCCCAGCAGAACACAAAGGGACACGAGACTACACGTTTGCATAATTTGACCGGTAAAATAAATGTTTGGAGAAGAAGTAAATGACAAAAAAATCTACTCATTGAGACAGTTTTGAAATTTGTTTCGATTTCCTGTTTACGTCATCCAGCAAAGCTTCGTTTCATTCTCTGATTGGACAAAGCAGGCTGACGAAAGCGTTGAGAGGCACGATGTGTTTGCGAACACTTAGAAAAAAGGAAACGTGTCATTTCATAGAGCTAATGCTAAAATAACACCTTTATTAAAATAAAATTTGACAGATAATTTTTATAATGACGCCACTGTTGTATTTTGTATCACCGGTGGTTACAGTACCACCTTTATCAGTTTTTGTTACAGGTACAACTCGAATCAGAAAAAGCTAAATTTCCCAATTACTAGTGAATGCATCATCCTTTGAGAAGACATTTATGACAAACTGATGCATATTACATGCATTATGTATTATTAAAGATCTATTTCTTGGATGTTATCACATTTTCTTGTAGTCGATGTTGAATTTAGAGGTCAAAATTCGAAGATGTGTCATTTATCTACCAGGAAGTGAGCACAACGAAGTCTACATTATAATACTGTATAATAACATAATAAAGATCATGTAACAAAGTTTTAAAACATGTGTTGTTCCCGATTTTCTAATCACTGATAGTAATTATCTCCCTTTCCTTGTTTTTCATTTCAGGATCATGATGCTAGCATTTAAATATTTAAATAAAATGATAATAGGCCTAAGTGTTTTATCTATTATTGTAAATGTAAAAATAAATATGAAACATTTTTGAAACTATAAGGATTGTGTATAATATGCTCAAAGATAACATTATTTCAACTCTCCAAATAACACAATATTTTGTGGGTTCTGAAACTTTTCCTTTATTGAAAATTAGGGGCAGCTAATACAGTTATGGTGTAATGCCTGGTTTATATTTAGTGACATTAATGAATGAGTAAGTAAAGAAGTAAGTTCCATGAAATTAATTTTGAAAATAAAACTATAAAATCAGAAGCTATTTGTCAGTTTTGTGGCAGATTATCACGTAGAGCAACATCCAATTCATGCCACAGTAAAGGATCAGTTGTCTCTTGTGTAACGAGTTTGCTGTAACCTTCTGTATACAGATGAGCGTGTGGACATAACAGCCTCTCCTCGTCCTCTCCTTACAGTGTAAATCTCAACCCTGCGGCATTTTCTCCTCTGTGACCTTTTCTTCTGTTGACACCATCATCTTTGTTCCCAAGGTGTTGGGATTTGTTGGGAGAGATATGTTCCTTGTGGTTCCTGCATCAATTATGCATAAATAATAATAACCTCGGACAACTGCTGATTTGCAATGACACTTTCATTACAATGGCAGCAGCCTATAACTCTCTGGTATCCATTAGTTATTAATGCCTGGCCACGCCAGCTTTACTTTGTCATTTATTGCTTCATCTCTATGCCTTTTTAAATATTCAGTAAGTGCTGTACCTACATTTACTGTCTGATCTCCACTCATGAGAAGGCTAGCTATAGCATGTGGTGGAGGATGACCTAGTTATTTTGGAGGGCTGGGCCTTTCCTGACAATGCCATTGTAGTCTATCATGCAGTCAAGTTCGCTACAGAGAGTCAAAGTTGGCTTTTCTGCTTTTGTGGTAAATAAAGACCTGTCAGACGTTTTTGTTGTTGAAAATTAAGCATATTATCCTCTGATTACTTAAAATACAATTTGCTGCTTGTCTGTTTTATAAGTACTTTATATTTTAGTGAAGAGTGTTTACTGTCGGCTGTCTGAGGAGGATGTAATTCTGATCCTTCAGATCAGTGACATGCCCTTTCTAACTCAAACTCTAAATGCAACACTCTGACTAATTCCCTTGAAAGATTTTATTAACTAGATGTTTAAATGTTTAAATCTTATGTGGGAGCTCTTCTGTTATTAAAGTTGCTGCATTCATCTTCACATTGTAGCATAAACCAATTAATTCTCCCAGAGATCAATAAAATGCAAACTTCAATGAAGGAAAGAAATGTATAGTTTCTGTTTTTCCTAACTGGCTGTATAGTGCTGGATGGAATCTAATTTCTTCAAATAACAATAGTAGTAGCTACTTATAAATAAAGTGTTACTGGTTCGGTGTCTTGTTCAGGGACACTTTGATATGTGTCCAGGAATCGGGAATTGGTGGTCAAACCACCAACTCTGGGATTCATAGATGACTGCTCTACCAGCTGATCCACGGTTGCCCCTCAAGGTCAAGAAAACATTACAAACAGTGTGTATAATAATAAATATGGTTGTGTGGTCCTGTGTTAACACTTGTCTGTCTCTGAAACTTTGAAAATCTCAAAGTCTGAGAGAAATGTTGTCTTCATCACAGAATTATAACCTTTGTGGAGGAAACATTTTCCTTCTGCCTTAGTTCATCCAACCGTAACCATTTACAGTAAACAATTACATTATATTTAAAATAGATAGAAAATAATGTCCTTGAAGCTCAAACTGAACACACTGTTTTTGCAACATCCAGTGAATATACAGTAATACCAGACTGTGATGCAGGTGGTCAGGATCATTTTATCAAATATTATGTTCAAATGTTCATTATCACTGAATTTCAAATGTAATAATCTAGTTTAATTTACTTTTATATTAATCTAGTATCAGTTATTCAACTTCCATCTGTTCGTAAGTCTAGTTAGAGGTAAAATAAGTCAACAATCAAATACAGTGTAGATTTTTAGCGTTTTATAGACTGTGGCTTGAGACTAATATAGACTGTCTGGTAGAGCTGTGGGAACCACAGTCCAGACATTTCTCCACCAGTGAACAAGCAGGTGCAGCTGCAGGTCATTACTGAGTGTGTGGGGAGAGCTCCACCGTTTGCTCTTCAAAACATTCGTACTGTCAGAAAAGTGTAGCTGTTGTTGGTGACATAATAAAAATGAAACACACACACAAAAAAACTGCTCTCACTTTTGATTCAGTGATTTAAAATGGTGCAAAACACAGTTACAGTGGGTTGTTTTGATGGATTTAAATGAGTTTTATGTTACCTGTTCGGAGGAATAAATTACTGTAAATCCAAATGTCTATAATGAAACTGAATATTTTTAATTTCTATATTACTCTTAATAGTTTGCTCAGTTGAAGTGGAGTGGGATGAGCTACATTTCGACACTGTATTTTCCGCCATCTGCAACAGAAACCATCAAATTAACTAATTAACTGTTTAATTAACGCCAGAAATTTCTGCATCCCCTCTTCTAGATATATAGAGACCTAATGAATTACACATAGCCTACTGCCGCTTGTATGCTGTGGAGCTGTAGATACATTTTCTGTTGGACTGAATAAATTATTTTTCCACACTACAGAAAAAATAGAAAAGATTAACTGAGTGTGAGGAGGTTTATTCCCTACCTCATTTCAGGTTGTGATTTCTTCCTAAACGCTTCTTTTATGTCTGAGACCGCAGACGTGTCACTTAGCGCCCCCTATTGGCAGAAATCCTCCTCACCTCTGAGGTGGTTGTCAGCCTGCAGCGGCATCACCGCTGCGACACATCACACGGAGACTGCATGTGCATGTGCATTTTTTGCGCTGCAGGCGCTCGTCATCCTGTGACACACCAGTGTGAGCCGCGGAGTTTGGCTGAGGGACCCGGCTTTGTGGAGGCTGAACCTGGATCTCTAACCACGCATGCCTCACGCAAGCCACGACGGAAATAAATCAGAGATCAGCACAAAGCATGACGGCTAAAAACGTGTTAACCAAGCGTGAGCTTTCCTTTTTCCAAATATTTGACGCATTCAGCAACATTTTTGAATTCATTTCTTCCAAAGAGACACTCAGGGAGCTGCATTTGACAACATGTCATTCTGCTTTCCCACATCCACGCTTAATAAAAACGATATTGTCTGACTGTAGCCTGAAACTGACCTCTGGAGATGTCTGGATGTCTTTTTCACAACCACTTCAAACTGTGTTTTAGAGTGTGGACATTAAATACCTCCTTGAAAATGAAAATATGAAAAGAAAATATACAGAAATGATCAAGAAATCTTCATATTTCTTATTTATGTCTATGATTTGACAAATAAACAACGACGGCGAAGCTAATGACGTTCTTTGTTATTTTGACACTAAAAATAATTCAATAAATCAATAATAATACAATACAGAACTTTAATACCAGGCTGATATCCTAATAATCATGATAGCTTAATAATAATAATAATAATAATAATAATGAATGTAGGCAGTACAAATTCCACGGTGACATTGGAGAAGCCTTTTGCATCATCAGCACCTTCTTCGGTGTCTGAAAGTGAATTGAAGCATAGAGGGAGGCTCCTTTCTCTTTCCCATGGGGATCAGATAAATATAGCGCGTATAGCCCCCTCCTCTCACACACACACACACACACACACACACACCATTTGTTGTTTGTGTAAAAGTGATTAGCCAGACACAACTGCGAACTTGTTACCTTTATAGTAGCCACGCCAGAATATCTCCGTAAAACGAAACGAGCAGTGATGTAATGGTGAATTAAAAGCTGTCTAAACTGTGACCTCCACTCAGGAAAACAAACATAAATATAGATTAAAAAACAATTTTAAAAAACAATTTACTTTTTTCACCTTATATGTTTTTCATCCGTTTGTCAGACTAATAAAAATATATAGATAATACAGTTAATAATACCTACCTTATATTCTACATTTTCTGGTTATCTTTGAGTATTATTATTTCACATAATTTTTTTTTTTTTACACTGAACGGCCTTGTAAATGTAAATAAAAGTTATTTTTCTTACTTGATTATTATTTTTATAAGGCAACAAGCATTTTTTAAAATCTATTTCAAAACGTAAAAACACACAAAAAAAAGTCTTTAAAATCTTACAGTAAAGTTGCATTTCAAGTTAAGAAGCTAATACTAAACCTGGGTAACATGTTTGGCTGTTGCCGCAAAATATGAACTATCTAATTCAATGTTTTTTTTAACTCAGCAATTACAATTGTAATGGTTATTATTGTTAAATATATTTTTTAATCCACATTTTAATATGTGGAAATGTGGATGTTATTAATAATTATTAAGCCTGAAAGTAATGAAGGACATTTTAGCACATGATATTCTCAAGATAAATCTCTCTCTTTTTTAAGCCAATTTTATAATGTCTACACATTTCTTTTATTCCAGCACAACGTGGAAAATTATTTATCTATCAAAATTAATTGAACAACATAATTATTATTAAATCAACTGTCAAAGAATTACAAAATGTTAATAATGAAAATCTGATTTGAATTCTTTCGTAGATTTATTTACAAATAAATTCAGTTTACAACACAATATAGCTACATAGAATTACATATATTTGATTTTTTTTTTATTATAAACAGTCTATTTTTTTCCAGAGATTTTTGTGTCTCGTATGAAAAGGAAGCAAAAACTGTGTCCACTTGAGCTTCCGATACAAAAACAAAATGTAAAATAATTACCACAGGTTTCAAACAGGAACAAAAGGAAAAAAAAACCAAAAGACAGCTAAAAGTCAAACAGGTAAAATCATCCTTATTTTTTTTTTTTTTTTTACAAATATTTACAATTACCTGTACAGAAATATTTCCATGTTTCTTTTTTCTCTGTGTTTGAACACGTTACATGGCTACAGAGTCCAGTGCTGCCTATTGATTTGTGCTCCTCACACTTCATCCATTAATAATGTCTCTATATAAAAATAAGTTCATTTTTTATTGGCTTTAAGTCACTGTGAAGGCCATTTGGACACTGCCGCCGCTGAGGGTAAAACATGTCCAGAAATAATATTTGACGGTACACTGAGGATGGGAGCGATAGCGGCTGAGGTCCGGGTCAGAGAGAGGGACTGCGCGCTCAGCAGGGCCGACTGAACGGTTACCGGAGGCCGCAGGAAGGCCTGAGCGGCGCCCGGTGAGGACGAAGACGCGCTAGAGACCCCGATGATGTTCTCTATACTGAAAGACGGTCTGTTGGACGGCTCTGATTTGATCATGGACGCCGTGCTCAGGCTGTTGAGCTGAAGTTGAAGACTCGGGCTGAGCTGGGAGTTGAACGCTTTTCTGTTCAGCTCCGCCGAGGGCAGGAGGGGGACGCCCGGGGGCAGCATGGGACCTACAGGGGGGATGTACGGGTACTGCAAAGCTGCAGGATGGGTATATGCAGCCGGATGGATCCCGTAGTGCCTGCCGTAAGGTCCCCCAAGACTGTACGCACCGAAACTTTGCATCATGAGCGCTGTCTGGTCCCTGAGCATGTCCGGCTGAACTCTCTTGAACCTCTTCCTCCTCCTGAGGAAGCTGCCGTTGTCGAACATGTCCTCTGAAGCGGGGTCCAGGGTCCAGTAGTTGCCCTTCCCGGGGTTGCCAGGTTCCCGGGGAATTTTCACAAAGCAGTCATTGAGGGACAAGTTGTGGCGGATGGAGTTTTGCCACGCCGGGAACTTCTCCCGGTAGTACGGGAAGCGGTTGCTGATGAACTCGCAGATCCCGCTGAGGGTGAGCTTTTTCTGCGGGCTCTGGAGGATGGCCATGGTGATGAGGGCGATGTAGGAGTAAGGCGGCTTTACCAGGCTGCTTTTGGGCTTCTGGATCCCACCTCCCGAAGCTGCGCTCCCGTCGTGACCCTCTCCCTTACCGGTGCCCGTCTCTCCCTCCCCGGAGCTTTCACAGCATGGACTCCCTCCACCGGACCTTATCTCCTCCTTCTCGACCTCGATCTCGTCTTCCACCTCATCGTCTCCTACCTCTCCTCGGAGGTCGTGCAGGATGCCTCCCCCCGGGCTGTCGCAGTCGCTGTCCATCCTCTCCATGCCCTCCTCGTCTCCCTCGCCCACCACGTCGATATCCACGTCCTCCCCTGTGAGCACAGTTTGGCCGGACATGTCGCTGGCTCTTTCGCTGGCCCCAGACAGGGTCATCTCACGGCTTACTCACACTTTGGTTTTTTAAAAAAAGGTCTATCGGAGCCGAAACAACTGAGCAGCCGCGAGTGATTGACAGGTGAGACCGGTCTGTGCACAAACACGGCGGGTCTGTTGGACTTCTTGTCGCCCCTGTGAAGAGATCGGATGTCTCCCAGAATCTAAATGCGGTCGAACCGGCAGTCAGCCAGTGAAGCCAAAGAGAAACTTCAACTTCTACAAATACTTCTCCACTCGGTAAGTGCGCAGGCCTGTGGAAACCGGCGCGTCTTCCCTCGAAGTTGTTTGGAGATGGCTCGACTTTTGCGCTCCGACGTCGCCTCTCTGCGCGTATAGTTCCTATAGGACTGATATTTGGAGAACCAAGTCGAGATGACACATGCTGCTTTTAAAGGCCGAAGCTTTTAAAAGGACTGTCTGATAGATTTCTTTTCCCAGTATAAGATATACTATCAGTGCAGGACACGTGGTGTGGTGACGACAGACGCCCCCTCTCCTCTCTTCTCCTCCCTCCCTCCACCCTCCTCTGCTCTCTGTTAAACCATGCAAACTGGAGTTGTTTCATGGATTTGTCAACAATGGGACATCAGCAATGCTGCTTTCCGCTGATTTCTGTGTTCGTCCGTCATAGACCATTTAACGGTGGCAGAGGGAGGAGGAGGAGGAGGAGGAGGAGGGGGAGAGAAAATTGGCCTGCATGATTGAAAGATCCGATGCGCGTTAACGTGGCTGCGTAAAAAAAAAAAAAACAATCCAAACCTTTAACTTCGCTAATACAAACTCTGTTGAAAGCTGCAGAATGAAAACGACAACAGCTAAGTTCACTGAATGCTCCTTTTCGCTCTTTCACTGTGTTGACGTTTTATAACTGTGGAATTATGCCTGCATGCTTTTCTTCTCCTTCATTTAATCCATTTTCCGTGCACGATACT
>JAUBNQ010000020.1:19591814-19613677 GCA_032353495.1 Ctenopoma kingsleyae
GGTTCAGGGTTTTGGGTGGTTTGTGTGTGTGTGTGTGTGGGGGGGGGGGTGATGGCAAATTATAGGGATTGTGAGCAAAGGTGGAGATGGCTGAGTCGATGCGGATGGAGGGGTGAGAAGGTGGGGTGAGGGGGTGACGGGTGGGAACATGGGAGGGTGTGTGCTGAAGGGGGAGTCAGATACCGTGTCTGAAGTGTCTCTGTAGGGGAAGCAGCTGGATTGGGGCCCTGCCACTCTGCCAACACTGTCTTCTTTAAGCAGGATTAATGACGGTGTACGTCCCATATCCATCCATGTACATGTAAGCCCCCTTTACACACGCACACACCTCCATCACCTCGCACGCTCTCGCTGTGTCTGATTTACACAGACATGCTCGGCCCCCACCATGCCACATTTACCCTCAACAATGTGAAGGGGAGGGACGATTGCTTTTGGTTTCCAACAAGAGGGTGACATCTGAATGGGAGGAGGCTAAACACTCCCCAGTTTTGCCTCTTCAAAGACTCTCAACCCTCCCTTCCTCATCGCCCACTTGTCTCACTTCAAATGAAGTGGACAAATGCTAAATCAATGTTTTCAGTGCTGCTAAAAATCATCATCTCCTCTCATTGTTTCCTAGAAAATGGAAAGGGTAATGATGGCCATGGCTGTCAAAAGTGTGGCTATCAAGGTTTTTCACTTCTCTAAATGTCCTCTGGGAGTTTGTCTATACTCAGCAGGGCATGTGTTAAATAGGAACAATCTTTGAAGGTATAGCAATTGTCCATCCTCTATCTATTCTGCATTAATGCTGCAAGATTTTCCCAAACAATTCATGTGTAGCCATCATGTAGAGGAAGATGAAATCCAGATCCTATCAGTGTTACTTAATGAGTTTCTGCAAATGATTGCACTGTAAATTGTCACAGGGTTATTAAACAAAACATGGAAATGGCAGTAATTGCGTGTAGAATGCTGGTATTGTTTGAAAAATTAAATCTATGTTCATTAAGTTAAAATGAGATTGGCAATGCTCAGAGTGCAAAGAAGCCTGAATCCAGTCTATCTCATTTGTATCGATCCCCCTGTAATGTCATTTTATCATCAAAATTTTTTTAAAAAAGATAAAAAACTGACTTTCAGAAACCAATATTTTATGTTCTTTTCTTTAACCAAACATTGAACGAACACAGAGATAATTTCAAATTCCCTCTATTGACAGCATCATCATTATCAACATCATCATCACCTCCAGCTCCACAGCCTTCTATAATGGATGCAGGGTAGAGGAAGATGAGCAGGGGCCGAATGAATAGTGAGTGGTATTCATCAGACCAGGGGGAAGCGGCAGCCAAGATCCAATTATATATATTCATTAAGTGATAATGATATCATGGTCTTTTAACTGAGAAGAAAAGGGAGCGTAATTGAATAATAACAGTTGTACAATCCCAGAGGATTGAATACCCCCCCCCCCCCCCCAACATTCCCACCACTACCACCACACAGACACACACCCCGACATGGTGACCCCCCGAGGGGTGTGGAGCAGGAGGGATGGCAGGAGGACTGAGGAGTGAGGATTGATGGAATTCTATTACTCCCTGATAGATTTATTATGAAGGCCTGAGTGGACTCTCTGCTCCACTTTGTCACTCACACTAATCAGCAAAGGGGAGGGAGGGAGGGCAAATCATGCCCTTCTTTATATGTCCCCACCCTAACACCCCCGCTTTCCCCTCCCCTGCCCTCCTGCCCATCCCCAAAGACAAGGTTAGCAGCCGTCTGACAGGCAGACGCGGCGGGTGGCCATTTTGGATCCATGTGAGCCAAGAGATCGTCGTGGCAAATGCGCCAGCTGAGCTCCCCTGACCTCCAGGGTGAGCCCTTCATTTGTTTATTAATGGAGGGCCATGAGCAACACCATAAGGGTGGCGTGTCATGTGGAGATCAACAGTCTTCGCATGGCAGTCCATCCTGACTGCTTTCTACCTCCCCACAACCCCCACAAGAGGACCAAAACAATTTGTAAACACTTAGCATGGTGATGAGGCACTAGGTCATGCACCCTTTCAGTATAGACTTATATATATGAGATGACAGAAGGCCGGTGAAAGGATTGCGGTGCATGGTCATTGATTCTTTGTGCTTACGCTCTTAGATAACCAAGTTAGTGTGAGGAAAAATTCTGTATCTGTAGGAAAAATTCAATACATTTGAGTCTGGCTCCTGATAATTGTGGCCCATTCTGACTAACTACCTTGGAAGTATTTGAAATGATTTATGTAAAATTTAAGTGCTGCTTGGCCTGAAGAACCTTGTTTTCAGAGTCTATAATGGAGGTAGAGAGTAGTTATGACCCATAATGAGAAGAGAGAGTCCCCAAAGTTGAGAAATATGACAATTTTCTTTCACACAGGAACTGAAAATGAAACTTTGTACTGTTAATCAGAATGAACACAACTAGATTTCTGCCAGAGAGACCTAATTTCTTGGTGAGTTACTTCCTGTGTATTCACAACTAGGTTTGTGCATGTACATTACATAAATATGTATGACAAAAGATTCAGATGACTCAACTAAAACTGCTGTGGTCACAAGGAAGTGAAATAAAATAAGGTAGAAATGTGTGCAAAACCTTTTAATTCAGTCTATAACCTCAGTATTTTGTAGAAGTCTAAATAATCTGTTATTCCAGAGCTAAACAGCTGGCCCTTTGCAAAATGAATACATATCTGCACCAAAAGGAAAACCTGTGCCTTTCTCTCTTACCATAACCCCAGTCAAAAAAAAACACAGTGACACAAAACAAAGACAAGAACAAACAAACAAACAATACACTTTAAATGAGCAAGGTAACAGGGATTAGGCGAGAAATATTAAAACTGTCTGCTTCATGCTAACAGGTTTATGGTAATTAGATTACTGCAGTGCATACAACACCATCGTTCTACAGACCCTTTGGTTTAAACTCAATTGTGCAGCACTTGTGGGAAATCAATTTATCCACTTAAAGAATTTGTTTAGTAGGTGGAACTGGTAGCTCGGGCAATGATTTCAAGCAAGTTTTCTAAAATAAAAGTATTTGCTTGATACCATGTGTTTGCATATGTGAGTTTTTCCTGCAAGCAGACTACGTGTGTGTGTGTGTGTTCTTTGCAGAGAGATCACTGTGTGGGTTTGATCCCTGGATTACTGAGAGAAGCTCATTGTCATTACACTCTCAACAAGCTGCTTTCTCTCCCACTGTCTTAAAACACTCTCTTCAGCGCTCCTAGGTAAAACAGTCCGGCTGCAGCTCATGTTTGTATTCCCAGGACTGTTGCGTGTGACATACTAAGTAGTCCTTAAGACCTGGCAAAGCTGGGCCCTGTGTATGTGTGTCTGCATATGTGAAGCTTAGGGATGTTGAAGATTCAGTTGCTGTCACATACAGCTCTGGAAAAAAAAAATTAAGAGACCACTGCAAAATTATCAGTTTCTCTGATTTTGCTATTTAAAGGTATATGTTTGAGTAAAATGAACATTTCTGTTTTATTCTATAAACTACCGACAACATAACACATACAGATATTGTCATTTAGAGCATTTATTTGCAGAACATGAAAAATGGTCAAAATACCAAAAAAGGTCCAGTGTTTTCAGACCTCAAATAATGCAAAAAAAACCCCCAACAAAACAAGTTCATACTCATTTTTACACAACACACTACTAAAATTTTAACTTAGGAAGTGTTCAGAAATCAATATTTGGTGGAATAACTCATCATGCAGTGGTCTCTTGTTTTTTTCCAGCTGTATGTGTCTTTTTGTCTAATTCACCTGTAGGAGTGTGCATACTGTTTCACATCAACTGTATTTGAAAATTTGTGTCTAATATGTGTCTAAATGCACATGTATTGTATATGTATACTGTACATACTCACAAATACTGTCTTTACATCATGTGTATTTCATTCCCGAATTGCCCAGGCTTTAGGTAGAGCAGCTTCACCTGGCATAAAATTACATCTCTGATACATGTCACAATAAACCTGTTGTGGCACAAATTAAAACAAATGCAATGCATAGTGCATAAAAGAGGGTATTCCGCAAATAGTACAAGATCCAGATGCTTTTCTTAAGTAAAGTACTCAATATGCAGAATGACCGCCAAATGTATTGTGTTGATATAAATAGTATTTACTGTACATTGTAGCTGGTTGAGGCAGAGCTAAGTTGAATTAATCTATACACCATTGGGATATTTAATAATACATCTCAGTCATTTTTTAAAGCATATTTACATTGTATATTTTATTTTGATTATATGGTGTTTTCAACTCCTCTGGTAGCTGTAAAGTAAGACATAACATAAAACTGAAGCAATCAAATAATGTCCAGGTTTATCAAATCTATACTCAAGTGCAGTACTGCAGTAAATCTATTTTGTGACTTTCCCAGGGGTGGAGTCCGAAGTGTGACCAGGGGTGTCACAGGCCCCCTAAAAAATCTGATGGTGCCACCTCTGCCGGAGTCAGAAGGGGGTCGGCACTGGGTTAGATGATAACTAAATCTAAATCTTTATGATTATAACTGACTATATAACATTCAGCACAAGGAGAGGACTGATCAAATCTGAGGTTGAAACAAAGAATTATTAATAATTTATTGTTTAATGTCAAGATGTATTTTTGTCACACTACGGTTTGGTAGCAGCTGAGTCACTATTTATTGTCATGATTTCATAGCAGATATATACAGTTTCTTAACTTCTAAAAGTAGGATTTTAAATTTCAGCGCAACATAATTTACCTCATTTTCTAAATGTGTCCCTCTTCTTTGAGTGTGCGCCACAGTCTGGCCATTAAAACAACTTCATGACATACCCTGAACTTTCCACCACTGATTTCACCTGAATTATTTTTAACAACAAGAATTTATTTCTGAAAAAAAAAAAAAAAAAGGATCAGATTTTATGTTCATATTGATACTGATATTCTAATAGCAGTGAAAGTTCCAGGCAGTGGAACAGTGAATGCTAATGTGTTAGCTCATAGCTAAATGTTTGTGTTGCTCAGCTGCATCTCTGGCTTCTATCAGTTATGTTGATGTGCATAAACACTACACCCAAAGCAATGTTTAATCAGGAAAAAGCGTGATTTTTATATATTTATATATATATATATAGTCTCCAAAAACTGATAAAAAGGAACATTTTTCTGGAACAAACAAAATAGAAAAACTGCCTGACACACAGAGGAAAATGTCAGAGCATTTTGGATCAATTTTGATCAGAATGTTACTGTTTGAAAACAGCTTGAAAGTAGTTTGACGTGTGTGTGTGTGTGTTCCATAGCTAAATATTTACAACACATTGTTTCTGTTTACATAGTTGATCCATATGACATCTCATCTATCTTTTAGTCTTAATGTGGCCACATGCGTCTTTGACCACCTCTGGTGGTGTTTTGGATAATGATATCCTACTCACACTCTGAACTTATGTGTAATAATAATCTTAAATGTGATATATGTTTGACCAGGATGTCTATTTTGCTTTCTCTTGTGTCTGTGGGATGCCTTTGCCACACAACGCATATGGGCCTGTAAGGCATTTAGTAATGTGCTGCTTGTTTGATGTGAGTTTGCCAATCGATGATTGGCTCTCACCAAATGTCACCGCAACCCTCGAGTGGATGTAAATTGTCTTTCTACTCTTCCACTCTCGCTGTTTACACCCATGCGCCTTTGATACAAACGTCTATTTGTTTTCTGAGGCCATGGCCTTATATACCATGAAGCAAGATAAATATTTTGAAGCTTCATAGGCATAAATAATTGATTTATGTCGCACAGCAAAGCACGACATCCCCACTTCACACAACTTCAGCAGTGCTTTGTTTTGCGTTGGACTATAACTGAGAGGACAATAATGTTTACCCTGGTGGTATCGCAATTAGCAGAAGAAAACAGCTGCATACATGCATGTGAGGCTGTGTTGAATTAAAGCACGATCGTGAACAAGTACAACTCCGGCTTTTGTTTACGCGTGGTGAGGGAGAGCAGTAAACAGAACTGGGTGAGATGGGTGAGTGATACAGTCCCGCTGATGGGAGAGCTGCAAATTGATTCACACACATGCCAAGATAGGTCCAGATAGGTCTGTGTTTCTGTCTGTCATCTGTCTGTGTTGTCTGTCCCATTACTTGCTGCTACGTCTGTCTCTGTTTCTGCTCTTATACATCAGCTTATCTTTTTCACAGATTTGTCTCTGTCCTTGCAGCTTCTCTTTGCATGCCCTGCTTCTCTTTCACAGTCTTTCTCTCTCTCTGTCTGTCATGCAAACACACACACGCACACACACACTTGCCCAGAAATTCTCATTACCTCGTTAGCAGAGGCAGCTCTCATTTAGCTCTTTAATGACGGTTCTAGATGAATGGGCCTGGTGCTGATCCCTGTGCTGTGACTGGATTAGTGATAATGACTGATCTATGGGAAGTGTGACAGCCTCATCTCAACTCTCCCCAGGTCTCATCCTCTAGCCCGGGGCCAACCAAAGTGAGGTCCACAGGCTGTGTCTGGCCCTTCACACAGTCCTTCATGAAATTGCCTCTGTTGCATCTGTGCATGGAAATTTTACCTGTGTTAGCCTATTTCAATGTGCTTTTGTTTGTGGAAAGTTTTCAGAACCAAAAATACCCTTCTGTAACCAGCCTTCTCTCTGTATGCAATAAATTGTTTTAGTTTGCAGTGCTTCCTTTCTTCTTTGAAGCATCTAACGTTCCACACTTTATGCATGTCATTCTCAACCAGAGAATGTCAGAGAATCTCTCAGACGTAGATCCAGTTCTGTTCATCTTGTCTGAGATTATGTCACACTCACACGGTTACGCTGCCAGACAACTAAGCAGTCTGGGGCCTCTATCTTTTCAGTTATGTTTCTTTTTATGTCTTTACATACAGTATAAAGTTAAATATACTGTATGTGTGCATGGATGCTGAAATGTGCAGTACTGTGTGTGGAGTAAAATATTCTTTGAATCTGTCCAAAAATTCCTCATTCACAGCTGTAGAGCCATGCAACAGTAATTTTCGTCCGCAAAATGGGCAAATGCATCTCATCTGAATCTTACTGCAGTGGTTACTGTCAGTTCCACCATCATGCCTGATTTTTAACCCTGACGTCCCGACTCCATCCCCTACTGTCTGCTGATCCATCAGAGCTGCCGCTCAGCCTTTAGCCTCTGCAGACCCAGGGCCTCTAGTCTAAGACCACAGGGAACTGGGGGATCTGTCTGGAACACCCAGCAAGACCACTGAGACACAATGAGAGCTGGTCAGGCTTAATTCGTTAGGGCTATTATGTTGCGTAAGATGTGTGTCGAGACCTTACTGAGTCAGACTGAATAGGTAACAGCATCAGCACTGAGCTGGTTAGATTGCTTACAATAAAGCTTTTGTAAATCAAACCTACAAAAATAGTTATTGTACAGTTTATCCAAGTAACCCAAGCCATAATGTCTTTGACCCTCACCAAACATTAACCATAACGATCAGATCATAAAATGATCAAATGAAGAATTGAGTCATATTGCTTTCGTAGTTTTTGCAAGCACTGACAACCAATGTTGTCCTGCTCACTGGGGCATCTGATCACAAAATGTTCATATGGTTATACTGTAAGGCCAAAAACATATTTTCCATTCAGGTTGGGTAACGCTTTGATTAACTCTGGAGGTATAAGCAAATCAACATCACTCTGTTGACTCAACAATAGACAAGTATTGTTCTTATTAAGTATCTTTCACACACCAGTGTTTTAAATGTTTTCTGTCCATCTGCAGGAGATTACTGCATGAGAGAAAAATGGGCCTAACTGTATCAAAGTGTCTGTATCCATATGTGGTGAAGTCTTGGAGGGATGGATAATGTAATACCCTCCACCCCCCCTCCTCCCCCACACGTTACCCCACGGTGTGTGTGCCCAAGGCAGTGGGCGCCCTGGCTCCTGTGACTAGTGGGTTTGCTCCCTTCAGCAGCACCACTCATCTCTCTCTTTAATGTCATTTAGCTGCGGGGTGGCCAGCGCCTCACTCGCCCATTAATCCCATTCCAAATGCCATAACATTTCCCAAAAAGCCCCTGCTTCTTAGAGCCGATAATTAGAATGTCTATTTAAAGTTCACCACTCTCTCTTGCCGTTATCAATTAAAAGCCGTTTAAAGGAGATCGGTTGCAATCGTCAACAAATTAAATCTCTTCCTTGCTCTTTGACGTTAAGTCTAGAATGCATAATAGGTGTCAAAAAAGGTCTTCTGAAAGGAGTTTCAGATTTTTGAAATTTGAAATTTCCAAACTGATGTGCAGATTGTAAGAGGTGCTGTAATTCACTGTAGGTCGACTCTGTGGAGAGATTTTTGGAATGGCTAAATCATCATGTGATATAATTTGATAAAAGGAAAAATTTGATTCAGAAAAGAGGCCAAGTGAGATTCTGATTAGCATCCTCAAAGCCTGGAGCAAAAGGACAGTGAGTTGATCTTACAATAATGCAGTAAACAGACAGAACAACAAAATTTTTATGGGATCTAAACGATAGAAATTATAATCAAAAGCCTCACACTCTTCTCTCCTTGTGCAGAGAAAATGAATGATTTGGTAAATGGCACATGCTATTTAAATATCCCTTTTGGTGATGATTTATGGTAAAACCATGACAATTGAGTTTTTGGCTTTCCCACAGTCATTTCTTCACATCAAATCTCCATGTGCATGTGGTTTGTTGCATGATTCACAGGCCACCAAGGCGAAACATTAGCTTTTAGCTGGAACCAGGATAAAGCAAAACCGGAGGCAAAGAGAAAACGTATTTTTGAGTTTTTTCATTTGCAGGCTTCATCTCATTACTGGCTGACAATGATACATTAGTGTCACACACAGGAAAAGGATCATTTTCCAGTGGAAGCCCAAACCTTATTGTTGGGAATGTACCATCTGGATCTCAAAGGGCTTTGCTCTCACATCTATCTTCTCTGGGATAACACAGGAGTCGGCACCAGGAGGAAAGACTGATTGGTGATGAATTATGTATACTTTTGGTAAATTGTGATATTTGTCAAACACCGTGATGCTGCATATGACATACCCAAATCATCAGCATGACTATGTAGCAAATTAACATTTTAAGCATTTTATCATTAGATATGAAACTGATATATGCTGAAGTCCCATTTGTATTACCCAAAGACTTTTGAAATACGTTTTCACGCATTTGCATCTTCTTCACATTAATACTGCAAGATATTTGTGGGGAAGAAAATCCTCTTAGTAGTCTAAGGTAGAAGCAAAACTGTAAAAAAAGTCAACATATTATAGTGTTTGATGAACAACGTTTTAGTGGCTGTGCACATGCATGCAAAGCCCATTATGTTTGATGTCGCTCACAGGAGCACACAGTGTCCCCTTGTTCCTCCTACCTCTGACAATGACAGGGTGAGCCTGAGGAGGTGTGCCCTCTAATAAAACATTTATATCCAGCGAAACAGCGTGTCCAGCTCCAGCCACAACACAGGCTTTGACACCGGGGGTTCTTTTGAAGTTAGCCACCAAGATTTAGAGGCTTTTCTAAGGGGGGCCCATTGTTCAGTACTCTCCTCCCTTCGCATTCCCTCCCCTTGCATCAAGAAGCTTGTTGCTAAAGTCTCACAGTAGTCTGCAGCCACTTCAAAAGATGCACCACATGAAAGGGTTCTCTTTGACCCCTGCCCAGTAAGTAGCAACTAAATTGGTAGATCGAAAAGTGGGGTAATTTGTATCAACTCAGTAAGTTACTGTGCAGCCAAACAGGAAGGTCATGCCTTTATGCCATGGCCTTAGCCCCAGCCCCATAGCAACAAGACATCAATGTAACATCAGTTCCCCACAACACCGGGTTGCACTCTCTCAAAATGATGCATGTAAACAAGGCCCAATTGTGGCGAGACAATCAGCCTCCAATTGTGGTGCACAGACATGCAAAAAGAGGCGAAGTGAGGACAGGAAGCGTGTGTGTTGCTCTTCTTTTCCTATGCTGGCACAGGATAACTGTCCTGCTTAGCCTAGGAGATAATTTCTGATAATGGTAGGCTAATGATGCTTAGACTGATTGAATTAGTCCCGAGGTCCAGCGGGTCAGAGCCCCGGAGCCTACGAGTGATTCACCTCCAACCCGCAGCTTCACACACACACACACCCTCCTGGGAAAGGCAAAGATCTGTGTTTCCCCCCGGTCCCAGTTTTTACAGTTCAACCAAAATTCTCATGGCACTAAAATCAATGTTGCCATTGTTGGGGCCAAACGGCACGTCTTGACCATGGCCAATGCAAAGAATTCCAAGTGGCAGGGCCTGCTGGCCTGCTGGGATCTACAGATTTGATTATGAGGAGGGCCAACATTGTTTTTCAAGCCTATCACATAAAGAGGGTCTTGTTCAACATCAGGACAATGGGACCTCTAAGTGGCATGTGAAACTGACCCAACTATGTGCAATAATTCAAGCCTTTGATTTGACAAATGTTTTTGTGCCTTCCTCCACATCTGCAACTACCTCCACTTTTCTGCACCCGCTCTTATCCTCACTTTTTCTCTTCCTTTGCCAGATACTGTTCGAGTAAGAACTGGTTTACACAACATGTACCTCACTCAATGAGAATAGGAGGGGAGAAAATGAAAGGAGAATGAACAAGACTTTGGTGGACAAAAGAAGAAAGAACTCATCGTGTTGGAGGGAAAATGTTGGCCACGCAGATAAGTTTGGCTGTTTGGCTTTTGTTGTTTGAATTAAAATAAAGGTTTCCTTCTCTGCTGTCACATTACATTAGGAGCAGCTGCGATGGCTGCTATCAGCCCTGTTTCTGGCTGCGGCTCTGTGTGGAGTGAAGCTGACGGTGTGTGGAAACTAACACAGGCACTGTGCTGTGACCGCGTCACCTGCAATCAGGCCCAACAGCCAGCCAGATTAATCATGACAGTAGGCAATATTTCCAACATTATTAGAAGAGAAACCTAATATTTTGGGACATCAGGGATCCCGGTGCCGGTGTCCATCAAAGTGAGAGCCTTCATTTAATGCTCCTTGGATGGGTAACCCTGGCACTTAACCCCTTTTAGATATTCCATCTCTCTCCTCTCCTCCTCTTCACACAGACGCACACACACACAGGCTGATGGCTTATGATGAGGCATCCCTCCCAAACAGAGGTGATGCATTTATTCCCAACACAATTTCTCCCCACCATTACACCATGTTTTCACAAAGCCAAACAAGAAATTGTACACCTATATCTGCCCTGTAACATCAGTCCTATTTGCTGTGGATTGTATTTCAAAAGCCGTGTGAGTTAGTGAAATAAAAATGGTGAAAATAAAATGGACCTGCCACACCTGTGTACATGTGTGATTGTGGATGTTGTTGTTGATATTGTGTGCATGAGTGTTTCAGGTGTGTTGTGAGCCTACATGTGTGTCTGGAGGATTTTATTGTAGTTTTATGTGCAGCTTTACTGTGATTTAGTCTTTGTCTTTTGTTTATGTGTGTGTGTGTGTGCGTGTGTGTGAGCCTGTGTATGTGAGCACTGAGTTTGATTAGATGTGATTGTGTCTGGCATGTAGTGTGTGCAGGTGCTGTGAATCGTATAAATCGTAATCGTGACTCCTCTTCTCTGTTCCCTGGATGTTTCACCCCTCAGAAGGTCTGTCGATGGACAATGTGTTTGCATATGGATTAACAAATGCTCAAACACACACATATCCCTGAGGTACAAACAAAAAGTTCTGTGGTGCGTGTCAGTGCATACAATGATATATATACAGACAGGTGACAATTTAAAGCACCCAAAACTGAACTATTTATGTGCAAAGACTTATGTTTCCAAGCAACATTTATTTTTAAACACCCACATCACTGGACTCATGCATCCTGTAAATATATTCTTAATCAAAAATAAAATACATGCCACTGAAATTTCTAAGGATTACTTTAGAGGAGCATCATAATGCCAGCGTAACATAGACAGCTGAACACTGCCGAGCACTTCACCTGCTAGCAACACTCATTGATGACCATTCTTTGACCTACTGTGCGTTCACACTCTGTATGCTTACACTACCGTGAGATGCTGCATCAACTGCAGAATGACATATCAATCACATTGATCTCCAGAATCGGTGCTGTTTATTTGCTTGTCAAAGGACTCAATTGGCAATCAATGCACAGTTAGTTTTGTCTTGTTCAGTGATTGTAGTACGTGTGCGTGTGTGTGTGTGTGTGTGTGTATTTATTATTGCATGCGTGGGAGTGTCCCTCTCATTTCCAAAGCCATGTTTAGAGAAGAAGAGAAGACACGTTTGCGTTCATCGGGGGTGGGGGGGGAGGGGGGTGGGGCTTGAGGTGTCTAATATGTACACCATGGCGGTCCCCCATTTGTTTAATTTGTAAGGCTCTGACATCAATTGTTGAGCTTCATTTGCCCTGTCGAAATGTCACGTCATTGCTAATGGACCAAGCTGCTTGGGTGTGTGTACGCAAGTGCGTCTGCACGTGTGTGCATTAATATAATGTGTGGGGTGTGTGTGTGTGTGTGAACCAGAGAGGGGATGATTTGGAAATGTAGGGTCTAGTAATTCTTCTATGAATTTCATATAAACAGACATAGTAAAGTATATTATAGTGAATATAGTTATTACATGTGTCTAAATAGCTTATAGGCCTGTACAGAACCAAATGAATCTAAGCAGCAACAGGCTAAATATAGTTAGAAGTAGTATAGTTAGACAATTGAACTGAAAACAGTCAGATGCAGGTTGAAGTGTATTTGAATGGTGATATGATGGTTACTATCCTCCTAGCTTCTTATAGCTAAAATATGCTATTTGCTACAGATCTGCAACTTTGTGGATCTGAAAGGGTCTCTACACAAAGAGTTTGAAATTTATTCTGGTGCATTTAAACCTTTTGGAGCTATAAGGAGCTTGCCCCACGTAACACTAAACTTGCAGGAGTCTGAATTTCCTAAATCTCCTACAATAGAGTTGGTGAGTAAATTGTTGGAACAAAGCATTATAATAATGCTCACCTTGACAAAAACCAGAATCACCCTTTAAATGATGTGAATGATAGATATTGCAATGCAGATTCATTTAATATGACAATTTCCAAGGCATTCTGAGCTGTGTTGGACAATAGAACAATAGGTTCTGCTGTACTGTCTGTTCTGAACAAATTAATTGTGTTTACTACTCAGAGGACCTTCATGAGAACTCACATAAATGTAGATGCTGCATGTGCGTGATAATGACCACTGGTCTGCTTGTTGTTGGAAACGATGACTTCAGAGTGGTCTGCCACTGTGTGAGTCTTCATCTGCTGATGTGGTCCATTCATTTCTCCAGGCTGCTGTGACACACACACACAGATACTCTATACTGCCACACATGAGCATATGCACGCCAGTATTAACACCCACACATATATACACATGTTCACACACACATAAATCCATTAATCAGACAGCGCAAAGCAAAGTGCAGAGATGAACAAACAGAGTGTCTGAAGGCCCACGCACCACAGCGATAACCCTGCTGCATGACTCAATTCAGGGAATATGCCCAGTCACATCAAAACATGCTCTTTGTCACCAGGCCCCAAAAAACATGTTTGTCATGTTGCCCTCTGAGGGTTATGTGTTCCCCAACTTGCAGGTCCAAGTATAATTATACAGAATCTCAATAGTGACCATTCATCTTCTCTTATGGCAAATCATTGCCCGGAAGTGATCTAAACATGACCGCGGGAACCTATCACAGAACATTTGAAAGCAAAGCGGGGGAGTCCATAATTCTGTTGTGAAGGGCTAATGCATTCACACCCACACAGATTGACTCACCCTGACAAAAGAGGCTGTGTTGTCTATTCTAGGCAGCTGGGCAGGATGGTGAAACTTGGAATCCTTTGTAGGCCGGAAGAGAAGTCAGTCTTTGTCAGATTTTTACAGAGTATATTTTACCATACGCCTTTGCACGGCCGGTCAGGCATTCAACGTTGCAACAAGGCTAAAGAAAGTTTGCATAGATTAGCTGTGTTATTGCAAATGTTGAGCCCACTTATGTGTTAATCAAGCTTTTTGAAATGCGGGCTTTGTCTGTTTGGGTAATTTTTTGAAATGGTCTTCTGACACCAAGGCTGTTTATCTTTGTAAACTGCACACAGACAAATTGCGAATGAATGAATCCTGTTAGTCAGAGTGAAAATAAATCAAAGAACTGCCCATCCGCCTTAAAGACAGTTAAAAGAAAATTTGCTTTTTGTTTCTCTTTGTCACTGTTAGCAGTGGAATCCAGAGCCAAATGTAATTATAGATTGCACAAAATCACTGAAAATGAACAGTGAGTGAAAGCAAAAAAAAAAAAAAAAAGTTGACATGTTCCCCTAGTTAATTATTATTTCTGCTGAAACTGAAAAGATACCGTTCAGAGAGACAACTTAAAGAGGTAATGTCAATAAGGCAACTTGTGGGCTGTTTTAGCCAGATTTATCTTTAAGGCTGCCCAAGCATTATATCCATGATTTTCCATCTCATCTTCTCATCTTCCTGTGTCAGCCTTCCATAAGATTTTGGAACCTGGCTGAAGGAATTTGTTTTCACTCAGTCACAGAAGCATCAGTGAAGTTGATATTGACTCACAGCTGGGAAAAAGCACGTATGTGTGGACCTGGCTTTGCGCACTGAAACGCGGTCATGTTGAAGCAGAAGGTTTTGTAGAAATACTCTAATATATGTAGGCAATGGATTTACATTCTCAGATCATTGTATCAAGTGTTCCCCTGACAAAACCTACAGAATATGTTCTCCCACCTTGTAAACGTATAGATTTACTCATAGCATGTGGGACGTGAGAAGTTTCTGACCTGAGAAGAGGTCAAGGTCATGGGAGCTAGAAGTGCAGCTCAGCGCAAATGTTCAGCTTCCTGTACAGCCACTCTTTACAACACTGTCCCCTCTGTGTTGATATTTAGTGCTTCTAGGTCAGAAACTTTCCATTTCTCCATTGTCTTGAATGCACTAATAGATAGGGAGTATCCATGCTGCCAATCAAAATGAGCCTTTTGCCCTCGGCTGGGTGGAGATTGTTGCAGTAGCACTGAAGCATCCTGTTTAGTTATTCAATTACCATAAAGGCCTGTTACCTCAAAACAAGTTTATTGAGTTATAAAAAAATCTATTTTGCACAAAGAATGCAGAGATATGTAAAACTTGAAACCTTGCCCATGCTGTGACCTTTGGAGTATTTTGACCGTCCGGTTTTAGATTTTAAAAATGCAGCCAGTCTACTTGTTCTGGCACACAGGAAAGCAGCTTAAACCGGCTTGTTTGAGAATACAGAGAAGAGAAAAAGAAAGAAAGAAAAGCAACGAGTAAAACCTCAGAGAAATGGAACTGCTAATATGTCTCCATAATAGATATGTTTTCCCATGATGTTCTGCAACAATTTTTCCTCAAATTCGATTAGCTTAATCTAATATTACTCTGAACACCTAACATTTTTCATTGTCGTCTCTGTAATTTCTCCATAGACAAGGGGAAAGAGGTGTGGGGGACTTAGACTAACTACACAGGCGCGTGTCTGCCTGTGGACCACAGGTGTCTGTGCACATGTCACTGTATACAAAATGTGTGTCTCACTTTTCCTCTTGTGTACTCTGCGTTTTGTAAGAAACCAAACACACTACTGGCTGTCACAATGCATTTAGCAGCTCTCATCCATTGTGAAATGTTTGGTTACTCTGTCAAACCTCTCTGGCTCAGAGCCCAATTTGCAAATGAATGTATAGCTCCTATGCACCTCAGTTATTCGTTATGGAAAGGTCTGTTTAAATAAAGCATTTGGGCAGCAGTGTTAATGCACCAACAAAGGCTCAGCTGTTTTTAGCAGATACAATGACAAGTCAAGAGCCTCGGCTGGAAGTGTTGGAAGTGCATCTATTCACGCACAGCTGAGTTGCATCAGTCCCACACGCACACACACACACACACACTTGGCAAATAAAGCAGGTTGGCTCTCGACGACATGATAATTCTGAAGATAAGAGACTTAACGTGAGTTTGAACTAACACATTCAGTGTAGAACAGAATTCTACCTTAAGTGTGAAATAAGCCTGTCTGTGGTCTGAAGATGATGAGTTTATATCAGCTGTTTCTCTTTAGGGTGATGACATACAATATGTGTATATCTGAGTAACCCACAAAACGTATACACTGACTTCATTTCTCTGCTGTCAGTGTACTTAAAAATGAGAAGCACATGGTTTTAACAGACATCCTCAAATACTTCTCCTTTCCTTTCATCTGACTTATTATTAAATTAGACTGTAATTCTATATATGATTTTATGTATAATGTTTGGGATGAAATGCAACACATTACTGCTTTTGTGACAAACATATGTTGACAACACATGCAGCTGGTGTTACTGCTGCCTTTGTTTACCTTTTCAACATTGTTGACTTCAACTGTACTGTTTGAAATTAGACAGATGATTATTGATTGGACTCGAGCGCTGATTAGTTTCGTAGCTGTCAAACCTGGTCCAACCTGGAACTACACAGTATATCACATGTTTTCTGTTGTGTTAAAATTTAAAAGTAAAATTTCTTTTAAAAGTAAAAGTAATAATAAAACAATAGATAAAAAATAATGGGTAAAAGCAACAGATCATTTGTACGTATGCCTAATTGAAGGAAAAGCTGATCTCTTTGTGGCCTTGTCACATGTTCCACAAAGTATATGGATACATTTAAATAATTTAATAAGTTCAAGATTAAATTAGTGCTTTTAAATCAGAGAGAGAAAACCCTCAATTGCAACTAATTTGAGAGCTGGTATGCTCAGATACAGAGGCACAAAGACTGTTTTAAATGCTTCAAGCCTTTCATGTTTACATATCTTAGGAGGTTAAAGCAATTTTTTAACAAAGCATCTAGTTTTTATTTTTGGTATGCAGCAAAATGTTACTGACCAATCAGATAACTTGACTGCCAATATAATATTTATTTAAAGTGATGAGGTGCAGCATCTGCATGGTCAAACGGCATCCGGTGCAGCCCCATTTGATTCACAATGCACTGTGAACGCATTCACAGATTACATGAACATACATTTTCCCTTACCCTGATAGGATATCCAGATGCCAGATATCAATGGGGTAGAGAACATATATTAAGTGTTTTATTACAGTTTACAGTACTAAGAATCAGACAAACTGACTTTGATGCCTTGGGTGAAATTATCCACATGATTTCTCTGCTAACAAGATGGGTAAAAGTAAGTGATTTGTCAATGCAGAACGTTGACTGAAAATCATTTTTTTTACCCACTGAGATGATAGAAGGCGCAGAATTATTTTATTACATGCTTGTTTTTATCATTTGGAAGCACAACATAACACAGTTACTGATGGCTGTGGTTTTAGTTTGTTGAATTTCTTTAGGTCTGCATCATCTTTCTTTTAAAATTGTATATTACTTTGCAATAATCATAAATTTGCTTATTGCAATGAGAATGCTTGGCCAGCTAAGCACATCAGCTTTTCCATCACTCAAGCGTGCAGTATAAGCCAATGGTATGTGAGAAAGAAAGACTGAAAAAAAAGTTAACAGGGAGAGTGTCTCATCTATTCTCTTGACAGGTTTGTCTCTTGACCCTCTCTATCCGAACTCCCCCATCCAGCTGTGCTGCTAAAGTTCAGAAAAAAGACCCTAAGGTGTTTTCGGATTGATCCAGTCTACAAACAATGAGTGCTGTGTGTACTCTATTGCCATCTTGGTGTGGGTCAAAGAGCTAGCCATCTTTGCTCCCGCTCCTGCAAACAGTTGACACATCATGATGAGTGAAAGGTGCGCAGCAGCATGGTGGGACTGATGGTACGTGACAGAGAGGTGGAGAGAGAGCTTTGTTTGGGTCTGTGTGTGTTGCACTGCTGCCTAATTGAAGGATGTTTTAATGCCGGAGGATGGCAGGTTGGAATAATCATAGCTATTTGTTTACGCAGCAGACACCCCGATTGACTTTTAATGGCTGCAGCCTGTGTAGTGTTTCCAAGTGCCCTGGTGATTTTAACTTTCATTACTGTGTGGAAAACATTCACTCATCTCTTTTGCTTTGCTCTCATGGTTTATATGAAAACACAGAATTCTGCACAATTGATGAGGCTGCAGATTTTCTCGTGACTGCAGAGTCGATCCACGGTTTGGATTTTGTCTGTGCCTTTTTGCAAAACTTTTCCAAATTTGACAGTTCTGATGGCAAGTACAAATCATGTACAATATGTGTTATGTTAGAGGTAATGATCTGTAGGAGCTTACATCTTGTCAAATGCTTTAGATAAAAAAATATCTGCACTGTGTGGCAAAACAATCTCAAAAGTCCTGTTATAAGTTTTTTTCTGCATCTCAGTCTTCATCAGCTGGTGGAGCAGACTCAACATCATCATATGTGGAATATGAGACAAAATGTTAAAATGTTTTCTGGATAATTTGCCTTGACTAAAACATTATTCTTATATTCAGTTTTGTGAAAATTAACAGACAATTTTGCTCATATTTTTATATGGTTTGATCATCATTATATTGTGATGGCATTTACTTATGATAATTAGGATGTTTACTTTTGAATGTCTTAATTTTCTAATTATTCTTTGACTTTAAGTCCTAATGCACATGTGTAAAGACATAATGTAAAATTCATTGCTTCATCCAGTTGATTAAAAAACAACAGATGTAACACTTTGCTTGAGAATGCAAAAGCACAGACTCCAGGCAATTATTAACATGCTGACTTAAAAGGGGCACCAGTTTATTCATTGAGAGATAAGTTTTGTCTGACCTTCTCTGAGGCTGTGTCAAGGGTCACATCACTAAAGGGGATTTAAAGATGGCTGCTGCTGCCTTTGCTGGTGTTCGTCTTCACTTCAGCCTCCAGGACAGAAACTTCCTGTTTGCAGAATTAACAACAAAAGCCGCCTTGTTATCATGCATTATTACTACCTAGCACGTCTTAGGGAATCATGAAGCTGGGGTGACAAGTGGGTGAGGGGCGGCTCCTGCAATCTACATCTGCAGTGGGGGGTCAATTTAGCCGCAATGAAGCCCTTTTCTTACTTAACATTCCCCCTTAGTTCCTAATGGATCATTGATCAGTTGGTGGTGGGAGGAGGGCAGTGATACTGTTATCCCCTTAAAGACATAATACGGAAATGCTGAGGCTTCAAATGTGGAGATTATTGCCTGGAATGTTTATGTGAACTGGGAAATGACAAAATCAATTTCACAATTAACTTCAAAATACATCTTAGGCTTTGTTTAGTAAAAACACATCACTTCTATAGTTTAAATTGAATACCAACCTCACCACCAAACTGTAGCAGGATCCTGCGATGTGTACGTACACACCCACGCACACACACACTGTACTGCTGTTTAATTACATTAATATGCAATATTAGTCGTTAGTAGCTGTTTAATTATGAATGAAGATGTAATGACACTACCATTAATATTTAATTAAAGGGCAATAAAGTGTTATTTGGCAGCATTAGAAAACTAGACACTAATAAAGGAAAGTCTTTAGCCAGTAATTATTGGAGACAGAAGAGCTGCCGTCCCCCTTAAAATTTGACTGCCTGCAAAGGTAAATACAGAGGACACGGAGAGGTCAAATGTGTGTATACATTTGTGTGACTACAATGATTCTCGGTTGCCAGGTTCTCTGATCAAAACCCACAGAATAGCCAATGGCACTAGAGTGGGAGGACCAGATCAAGATGCAACAAATGTGTTGTTTGTGCCTCTTATGCCAAACAAAACATGACAGCAACCTAACAGATATAAATAACAAGAAAAGGGATGTAAATGGGGTGCTGTAGAGATGGTAAAATCCCTCCAGCCAGGTCAAGAACTAACTGGGTCAACACAATTAGCTGCTCTGGGGGACAAACATTCAATACACTTTGCACAGTTTATTTTTGCTCAATTTTCTTAATCAGTAAGTTGTATGTAACATTATCGTCACTCTGACTTTTTATATCTAGCTCTTTTGATATAGATTCTCATCACAATATTTCATCCAATAGGCAGGATTGTGTCCAAAGTTTGCCCAGGCAGGAATGCATGATGCCAGCAGGCACAACGCATTGCTTAGCAGCAGACACCCATGCAGTGACATTGAGATGCTAAAGCTGTAGCTTGTTTACACAAGTTTCCCTCTTTTCTACTCTCTCCAGCCACCATTTAGTCAGACAATAGGCACAATGTGGCCCTCATCTGTGAGTGGGCCGGCCTGACAAGGCGAGCAGTCAGCTGGGGCAGTCTGGTTTGCTCTGGAGTGGATGTTTACATCAGTAGGAGGAAGCATTGTTTTAACCTAAAGGGCCAATAAAAGTGGTAAATACTTTTTTTATGATTAAAATGCACAGTTTTTGATTACACCTTTAAATGTTTCTAGCTTCAATCTAGGCCATTATTTAAAATAAAGTGCAATTTCAACTTTGAGCAAGACATTTGCACAATTCTGTAAAACCCAAGTTAGATTCAATGACAAACATTTTAACACCCAATTCCAAAACACGTATGCACAGCATGTTTATATTTGGGCAACATTAACATGAAAACCAGATGTGCTATACAACCATGCACCGCATCATACTACTTCCTGCATAGATACTCAACATCAGGGATAATTTAAATGATCATAATTTAATTTAAATGATTCCATAATTTCTGAGATGGTGACGCGAGTACGTTGCAGCGGCTTCTCCAGCTCTTGGTGCCATTGCTTTGCACATAGACATTCCTGCACTATACACAATGCTACCATTGTTAGCATTGGTGCTATTTACTCATTGTTGTACATATTATTTATTTCTGTTATTGTTTCTTATTTATCTCTCACAATATGCACCTTGACCTGAATTGGCTGTTTTGTTCTTTCATGTCTCATGCGAGAATGACAATAAAGCATAAAGCATCCTTGAATTCGCATGCATTTGTCAGGCTTATTGTCACTCTTCCACTCCACAGAAAAAATAAACATTTAAAATAAATTGTATCTTAGCATTTTATCATTTCCTTTTATTTCGTTGCACATATGACAGCTGTATCATAGACATGTACATCTCTCAGCCTAAGCTTCCTACAGACTGCAGGATTGACACACAGGCCTCATAGCTCCCTTGGCGTATATTAAGTCCAACTAATGAGCTGGTCAATCTGACAAGAGGCGTCTGTGATCGATGTCCCCTTAGAATTGATGTGCTCTGCCAACGAAGGACACTGACCCACTAAGAAATGTTGATGAAGTAGTCGCTCACACTTCCGCACAGGCTGTGAGTAGCCTCACTTCTAAACTGTGATGTATGTGAGAAAGTGTGCTATTCACAAAGTCTGTTTTTTAAGAGTATTTTTATTGGCTATGACTTTTCTGTGAGGAGTCTGCATGTTCCCTGTGTGCCTGTGTGGGTTTCCTCTCACAAACCTCTAAATTGTACATATGTGTGAATGTGAGCATGAGTGGTTGTCTGTTGTCTGTTTTTATGTGTTGTCTGTGACAGACTGGTGAACTGTCCAGAGTGCAACCTGCTGATTGCTCAGTGACACATGGGATCTAGTCCAGTCCCTCCACAACCAAGGATAAGCGGTGCAGATATGTCCATCCATGGATGAATTAACATTTTAATCAATTGTCTTAGTTTGTACTACATGTGGGCTGCACACACACACACACACACACGCACACACACACACACACGCACACACACACCACAGAGCAAATATATAGTTAGCTTTAAAAAGAAATTATGGCCAGTA
>JAUBNQ010000020.1:19613777-19642494 GCA_032353495.1 Ctenopoma kingsleyae
GCACACACACACACACACGCACACACACACCACAGAGCAAATATATAGTTAGCTTTAAAAAGAAATTATGGCCAGTAGTATAACTGGAATTATATTTTCTTAATTATGTAAAATTTAATATGCAGTTCAGCTTCCTTCATCTTTGTCTTATCACAAACAATGTATGGAGATCTCTGTTTCTGCACACTTTAGGACACACTGGGCCAAATCTGCATATAGTAATGATCAGAAAATTCCCCCATAGAATATATTTGCATAACATTATTACTCAATGGCAGAGACTCCGAATTAGGATGAACCACATTACTAATAGGCCTCTCACAGTGCCAATATATAAATCTTGGGATATATATCTGCTTTGACATTAATGACTAAATGTTACTTCTCAGCCTTGTCGCAAAGATGATCAAAAGTACTTCACTTCGCTTTTCCCCCCTTCTGTTTAAAATTTCAGTTCTGTCTTCCTTTTCCAACTAATATTGTGGATAAAAGATTTCTGTATGTCAGGCTTAAAGAGGGGAAATTATTCAGTGACTCTGGCATAAAAAGTTTTGGAAGCACTGGAAGAGGGACAGCAGTAAAGTTGTAGATGGACTTTGAACTTGGTGTAATCTATCAAATAGTTCGGGGACAATATAGAGTTTTCTTTTAATAGGAGTTAAAATATTGAATGTAAATATATAGTTATATCTGTTTACTGGGTCTAAAAGTTACAGTGGTAACACATAAATACTCTGGGAGAGCCTGCATCTGTCTGTCTTTTTCTCTTCCCTCTTCCATCTGGCTTTTCTGTCTCAACCACACATTAACCAATAAAGATGAAAAAGCCAGAGTCCCACCCGACTTGTCTTCCATCCTCGGGTCCTGTTCAGTATGCAGTGCGGGCAACAACTCAATTAACCAGAAGCCCCTAGCCATCACACCAGCAGGCTGCCTCATAATATTTCCCATAATGTTTCATCCAATTTGGAGAGTTTGACGTTTACCCCCTGCAGGACTGCAGCGAGAGACAATGACTGAAGGCAAGGGGGCACCGAGGCTGGTGTGAGGGTGTGTGTGATTTTGTGTGTGTGAGGTGATGAGGACTGGAAATCATTGCCCAGGCCTGCAGGTGAACATGTATCATAACCCTCTCTCACCCAACAAGTCTTTCAAAACTTTGCAAGTGCAGGTACATAATTTTCAAAATCATGTACATAAACTTAACAGTCCACAAAGAAGTACGGAGACTATGTATACTATATACTATATATATATACACTATATATATATATATATATATATATATATGTGTGTGTGTGTGTGTGTGTGTGTGTGAGAGACTGTGTAAAAATTACTTGCACCACGCACTGCAGAGGTAATAGACTGCTGAAACTGGGGGTGTTTATAGCACAGTACCATTGGATAAAGATAATGTTTTAGGAGAGCTAGCAGCCATTAGATCCTCTACTCTGAAGCAAGACTTTTCTAAAGCCATTTTAAGGCCTCCTGTCATTGGCATGACCCTGTTTTACCTCTCTACCACCCCAACCGTCCTTCTTTCTCTCCATCTCCCCCATTCTCTTGGACGGAAGAGGACTCTGCAGCTCCTAAGTGATGGTGAAGGAGTCACCCCAGTGGAACTGATGCCCCCAATCAGCGATGGGCTGGAAAAGCATAAAGACAGAACAGGAAGGGGCAGAGGGGTGGGGGAGAAAAAGGAAGAGAACGCTGAGACAGCACTTTTCTCAACCCGCATGGGGAGAGAGAAGGCTGTGGAGGTAGATAGAGAGAGGTAAAGAGGGGGAGAAAGAAGAGGGAGGGGTCTCATTTATGATTAAAAGATAGGCTAGATAACCCTGCAAGCCTGGCCCATCACTCTCCTTTAAAATGAGGTTCTAATGGCACCTGGGGAGGAAGGGAAAGCTTGCGCGTCATTAACCAGAATCTCTAAATCCTTAACCTGGAGTAGGGTACCTCTCATCTGGAGAAAAAGCCCACCTAAGCTGCCCCAGAGCTGTGGATAATGGTGAGGACAGTGTGAAAAATCTGTGGTCTATGCATACATATTGTTGAGTTTTCTAACTATGTGTCTGTTATCAAATCAGCAAGTTAGCTGTGTTAGCATGTCGCTGTGTAGTTGACTAAGAGTGTGTGCCGAGGTGTGTCTGCCATCACTGCATCTCTCTTCAACATGTCGCTCCTAATGAGTAGGTGATTAAAGATAATGTATCTCATTAGTTAAAACAGGTTTCATAACGACACGCAGTGACACTAGAGCCACTTCACTCCACAGCCCTTTTCATATATGGCTTGGCACAGCTGGCTTCACTTCAGCTGAAGCTTGATTTCCAGGAAAAATGGTTTGAGTTAGATTTGATGTCATGTCCTGTCTAATTATAGCTTTAACAGTTTTCTCTTTTTCTGAATGATTTTGTTCGGCAAACTGAAATTTGTAAATCAACATTCAAATTTCATCTGGATTCTACTTTCCTGTTGACTTTACACGTGTGTAAAAGACATGAAAAATGCAATAAAAATTGCAATATGTTTCTTTTCATTATCAATCTTACATCTCCATCAGTGCTACTTTTCACACGCTTCACAAAACATCAAGTGAACTTCCCACTTCTCCTCTTGGCTTCCTTCACACTGGTCTCTCTACTGTCTGTGTAAAGGGCAAGGCCCTGCAGCCGTTTGCCAACCCATCTTACAGCCTTGATCCGGAGGAATGCTAATAGTTTGCAACCTGACCCCATGTCTCTCCAGTGCTACTCCAACAGGGCCAACCATCCTGAAACAGACACCATGAATGTTTCCATTGCTCATATTGAGATATCGGTATCTTTATAGTTAGAAATCATCCATATTTTACCAGCCTGTCTCCAGTTGCCCCCATAACTCTTGCTTTGCTGGGTCTCAAGCAACATATCTGTCTTATTTTGGAGCACATATCTACATAGTGTCTCAGTCTGAAAGAAGATACACAGAGGCGGCTGAAGTGATGCCACTGGAGGAGGCTCACTCAGTATAACATCAATCATGATATACAACACTTTCCATTTATGACACACATTTTAACAGCTTCGTGAACTTGCTGCTACCATCGCTTGAGTTAACTGTTCAGCACAATTTAGTGAAATACATCAACATACCATGTAAGGTTGATCTTGTAATTGTTTTTATATTTTGACTTTTTATGATTATGCTATTATTTTATCTAAAAGTAAAGATTGTTTGTCTCTTTCTTTATCTGTCTGTGATAAAATTTGTTCTTTAACACACTTAATGCTAGGATTTTCATTGCAATACATGTCTTACAGGGTATTGTTTCTCTAGAAAGGACTTTTTGCTGCTTACTTGAAATGCACTTTGTGTGTGAATTCTTTCTTTTTATGTTTAATTATGGTGCAACAGACCAAGTAAATGCTGTGCATTACTTTAACTTAATATTCTACCTCATGTGAGCTATATTGCACTTTTCTACTTTTTATATTTTAGTTATATTTATAGTTTATTTATATATGTTTGTTCTATGTGCCTTTTTATACTTTTATACTCTGTAAAAACTGGAGCCTTGTTGTCTCGACTCGCTGTATACATGTATATAGCTGAGATGCCAATAAAGTTTACTTTGACAATATATGTACTGTGAATAAAAGTAACAGAAACCCTAATCATGGAATAATTATTATTTTGTTTAAATGCAAAAGACAATTCTGGGATAATACACCAGTAACAGCGAAAATGTCAACATCTACTGAGGCTGCATGTAGAAATCAGTTTTTGGATTTATTCCTGCTAACTTACAGAGCATGGGTTGTTGCCAGCGACTGAAAGTTACTAACACTGTACTTTGGTGAGTAATGTTACGTTTCTTGAATTGTATAACGTATTTGTAACGTTAGCCTAGCATGGTGCTCGTTAGCGCCATTCGTGTCGCTTAGAAATGAGTAAACCCTGGTTTCACAGACATAGTTAACCATTGTTTAAAAACTTACCGCGATTCTGGCGATATTTTCGGAATTCCCGGAGACCATCTTTTAATCATCTGGCTGAATAAACAATAAGTGTATGTAACGGTGAAAAGAACTTTTAAGTTTCTTCCCCCAAGTTGCGACTGTGTTTCTTAACCGGGTAGTTGGCACGCCGCCATGTTTGTTTGAACGGAAGTCGCCGGTCGCCATTTGGGGAAATTAGTTAAAAAACATTTTTTTCTCAGTCAGTCGACTAAGATTCTAGATCCAGATGGTTTGAAAAATCTATGGGCAACACAGACATCTGCCCAGACCAACAGTAAGTATTTATAAACGACTTTCAGCTGTTTTCAAACATCTCTGGTTGGTTAACCAAAGGTAATTTCGGTGACCTGAATGCTAATGCTAATGCTAATGCGTGAGCGTCACCAATCCGGCTAAATGTGCATGCTACGTTATATATTGAAAAAACAATAAACAATATTTAACTTTGGTAAATGCACTTGTTGCTTAACTCACCACTAGCTAGTTGATAGTAAACGATTAACTTAATATTGTTAGGGTAAAATATGCAAAAGTTGAGGCAAACAAGTGCCTACTTTACCCTGTGACTAATGTGATGTTAAACTAGCTAACAGTAATATATTGTAACTTTAGATTTTATTTTGACAACTGAACGATATGGCCCTCTATAATTTTACTGTGTATGAACCTTTTTCGTATTTTAATGAGATGATACGTTGAGACAATACTTCTTTGTACGTTTTTTGTGGCCCACTTTGCATTTGAACATGATTATCAGCAATACGAGGCAAGTTCATATTTCATTGTCAATATGTTGCCTGGAGCTAAGGCCAAGTACCGTGATTTTAGAATCTGCATCAATGTGAACAGGGAGGAAACAGGTTCAGATTACAGAGGACTGTTTGTTTTTTGTGTGTGTGTCCAGGGGGGCACACTGTACAGGCTGTTTGTGTGTGTGTGTTGGGGGGTGTGGGGGTGTTGACAGTAGGGGAAAACCCTTTTAGCACGTTCATAAAAGCAGCATTTAACATTGTCACAACAACTGCTTAGGAAAAGCCAAGCATCCATTAAACAAGGGCAATGATGCACTACAAAGTCACAACCCCTCGCCATAGCAGCTCGCCGTCCAGCCAGTCTGCATAACTTACAGTCTGTGTTGTATACACTTCCTGGTACACAGCAGCATGAGAGAGTTTTTCTGAGTGATTTCCAGTGTGAAGTTATGGTGTTGATTAGCGCAGTGACAGGTGCCATGATTAAAATGGGCGATAGTAATAGTGCAGCATTCATGCATTGACAACTTTGCTCTGCATGGCTTTGTGAGTGGTGATGTATGACACCATTAGGGTAACCTCAGGGCCCTGGAGGACACTTATCTCCCTCGTCACGTCCTTCACACTTCCCATTCTCCCTCTAACAAAAGGACGCCTGCTCCCCAGTCTGCATGCTTATGAACTGCGTGTGTGTGTGCGTGTGTACAATATGTCTGTTTACATGTTAACTGTCCATCTCAGACAGTGAACATGGTAACTGGTTTATGTGTAGTATGTTTCATAATGTCTGTATTTATGAGTCAGTTTGTAAAGCAGTATCAGGTGTAGGCTTTATGTGTATTACAGAGGGGATGATTATACTTTGGTCTGATTCTTTTCTCTTGTTATACAATGTAGTTTGCCATAAGATGCACATTGCTGAGCTTAGGATTTAGTTATAAAACTGGTTTTAAAATTCTCCCTCCTTTTTTGATTGAAACGTCATTTTCATCAAATCATACATTTTGTAGCTTTTAAAGCCTTTATAGGTTTTATGTTTTCTTACCAAATAGTTTCAAAGGAGTCTTAATAGTAGTTGTCAGAAAAGATTGTGCACTGAAGGTGGTGTGCTTCCTGATTTTAGCGTGGTAGATGACTGGTTGCAATTGCATGAAATGTAATTAGAGAATGAGGGCTGAATGTGCTCTGATCTTAGCTGTTAAGGCACAGCGGTGTAGTGGTTAGCACTGTCACCTCACACCTATAAGCACCTGGGTTTGGAGGTGAATCTTCAGGGTATATCTGACACAACTCTGTATGGTTTTCATATGTTTAAAATATGAGCCTCTCTTCTCAAACTGAAGACGTAAATTTTTATTCAGCCAGACAACGAAATTGGGAAACAGCAGGAATTTTGGGCTGCAGACTTGTTACATCTGAGTCTGTCGTTTGGTTGTATGGGATATCCAGCAGGTTTCATCCGTCTACTACATTAGATATAAATATTTTAAAGAGCCCATGTTGAGTCCTATGATGCATCAAGATTTATTACAATTAATATATTAATAATAATTAATATAATATAATATACTTAATCAAATTAATATACTGCCTCAAAATGCATCAAATCTTTTTGTGCTCGCAGTGTCCTACAAAATGCAAGATAATTGTACACACCTCTTCATGTTGTGGCCTGTCTGTCGTGCTGCACTGGGCAAATGTTTGTGAGGACACCTCTGTAAACATGCACATCCTAGGGGGGGTCATCCAAGGGGTGCCTGACACCTATCACACACCCTCAACCACTGATACTGCAGTCATGTCAACGGAAGTGTAAGGCTATACCCAGTTTTCCTAACAAGTTGAACCCAGCCGTAGGCATTCAGAGACTCCAAACACGTCCCCTCCCCACTTCAAAAATACACACATGCTTATTTTTGTCGGCACGCAACCCCTTAATTATTTCAGTTGGCTGAATTTGAGACGATTGGGTTCTTAAGGTTTTGCGGAGGGCATGGAGTCAAGATACTGGGGAACAGTAGGAAAGCAACTCAGAAGGCGAGAGGATATTTAAGGAAGTGTGGGGGGTTGAATTTTAGAGGATAGACACATTGTTTCACACAGGTTTCTACACATATGTACAGATTGCCGTCCCTGTCTCTCTTGAGACCTCCTCTCCTGTCCTCTAGCTGCTACCTCGCCACGGGTGATGAGAAAAACAGACACAAGTGCTAAGCTCTCGTTCCATGGGATTGATAACATTTGTAATTGAGGTGCTTATAATGGAGTGCCAGCTTCCTCAGACTTGCACGGTGGTTTCCAGGTTGTCTCAGCACAGAGACGGGGAGGTGAGGGGGGGAATTTGAATGTGTTAAGAGTGCATGGTGTCCACACGGCCATTAGCAAACAAACTCGGGTGGAGAAAGCTAAGATCAAATATAGTGCCCTCTAAAGGCCAGTGTAGTGATTTATGTCAGCACTGACTTTATTTGTTGAAATCAAAACATAGCAGAGAGAAAAACATTTGAAGAAGGCTGATTACAACAATGACTAGAGCACCGTTTTTTTTTGGTATTTAATTATAATGCTGTATGTTATACAGTATACTTTTCATACTTAGTTTTTCCATTGATGTTTTCAAATGTTTTATGTTAATGATTTATATCATGTGCTCATGTTAGTTGTAATTATGAAAGAAAGCTTTGATTCATCATGCCTGACAGTGATTGTATTTGTGGTTGAAGGTTTTATTTTATGTATCTCACTAATTACTAATCAAAGTTAGGCTCTAAATGATCTGTATTTACTTTCTTCACACTTGTCATTTGATTACAGACACCTGTTGTTTGCCTATGAAAATGGTTGTGTGGTGAGCAATGCAATGGAAGAGCATGAATATAATTAGAGTAATGATGCATTGACATGTAGTTTGGTGCCAAAGCATGTGCAACGAAGGCAGACCATATTCAGGGTATCGGGCCTGTAATGCAAGTTTGTATTACAAAGTTTAGCCACTTAGCTTGTCAGGTGTCAATGTGTCCTTTATGTTACCTAAATGTGATTATAGATGTGATTGTTTTTATTCAGACATTTACTGTCACGCAACAGTGTCTATGCACCAGATTAAAACCCATAAAACATAAACGTACTGAACTGTCAAGACATCTGATAGGATTTTCTTTTATTAAATGATTAAGGAAAAGAGGAATAATGTCTCAACAAGTCGTGCTCAGTCTGATAAACACTGTGCAGAACTCATCAGTGCTAGAGGTCCAGATCAATAGACACTGAATGAGAGTAATAGCTTTCACTTTAAAACACGCAAATTCCAGTTAAACCCCGTTTTCAAACAGAAGCTTAACATTTTCAGAGTGAATGTTGGGTACATGAGTGGTTAAATATAAACATCCAAACTGAATAATTGATTATTTGAGACTATTTTTTAGAGCAGAGACAGAAATAAAAAGTCTACAGTAGCTGAAAAGAAAGAGAACAGCTAAATGATATCCAGCTGAAAAGCTACGTTTCCTTCTCCCTACATTTGTGCTTCGAGAAGTATTAAAGTTTAAAAGTAAGTTGTACAAATGACCTACAGAGATCGTGGCTCCCAAATGGCAAGTCTAAAAGGAACAACTCCGATAAATCATGGAGCGAAACTTGAGTCCAGGGCTGTTGTCGGAGATTTATCGGCAGCTGTATTTTTCTAGTGTCAACTGATGTTCCATATGACTTAGCCAGCGTCTTTCATTACTTTCACCCATGCTCACTCCCCACCAACACATACCCACACACACATACTCAAACTGCTCTGCGGCCATCGCACACATAGAGGGAAACACACACTACCACTCCATCAACAGCCATCCAGCATTTAAATTTGAGAGCTATTCCTGAGAGACTGTTAAACACGACAGATTGAGATGAGTGGCAAACCTCTAGTGCTAGCATTAGCTCACTTATCTTATTAGTGAGGCAGCTCTAAAACACTTGATACCCCCCCCCCAGCCCCTGCTGCTGTTGGCCTCAGGGAACCCGCTGTGGCTTCAAAGCCCAGATCTGGCGTCCTGGTGGCTCAGCATGCTGCAGTTTGAATTCAGTCAGCGGCAGTTGCTCCACGTCTTACGGTCACTCCATCTCCCCAGTGACAAGTCAATGTAAACTATGTGATGAACAAGTTCCCGAATAGTTTTAAAAGATTAGTGAGAACGAAAAAAATAGAAGTACTTGAAACACTAGGTATAATTCCTATTATCAAAGTTATATCATATGACGTGTGTCTTCTATTTGGGTTGCAGTTCATATAAAATATACAGTGAAAATAGAACTTAACATATGTGGTCAGTTTGAATCTAAGCTGCTAACGGTGATAAGAATGCCCATTTTATTTTTCACATCACAAAAATAGCAGACCAAAAGTCACGCTATATCTCTGGGACGAACTATAATTATTTCTCAAAATATTATTATTTATTATTCTCCCAAATAACTATATATATTGTTGTATTAATAGTTCATCAGTATAAGGCTTACACAGTTTTATTATGTTAAAAAAGCTAAGTAATTTCTACTAAGTTAATATTAAAATAATTAATATTAATATTAATACATAAATATATTATAAAAATAAACTCACTGACTTACACTCTATGCTAGAGGCAGCTTCAACTTCTCACATTTTTTTTCAAGTGGAGACTTCTGCCACTTGAATGAGAGCTAAAACAGTCCTAAACTCACTGACAGTCAGCATTTCCCAGTGACCCCAGGTTGGGTCATGGGCCTATTTTTGGTCAGAGCACATATAACAAGACTACAAGTTGTTTTTCATGAGTGTGGGTCGTGGGGTTACAGCTCATTTATGCTAGTTGGGTGGTAAAATATTTACAACTTCATTGAGATTAAAAAGTTTTTCTACAGGAAAGTCCTTCCAAAGAAAGCAGTATTATATAGAACAAATAACATAAGTCAATACATTTATTTTTTACAATTATTTTTTTGTGATTAAATGGTTTGTTAATGTAATCTTAAAATAAAAAATCAAGAAAATCCAGTAGAACTAGTTTTGCCTATAAAGGCTATAAGAAAGCAAACTTTTACGTATTTGCTTGAAAAGTTACTGAAACTATTAATTGGTTCCTACAGTAGTTTCTTGCTAGTTGGTGGAGGTCTAGAATGGTAATTTAATCAGAAAGTTGGAATAAGGGTCAACAAAACAGGCATGAGCCAGATTCAAACTGATTTTATTATGTATGTTCTTGGCAAATATCAGAAAATATTTAAAAATATGTAAAACTTGAATAATGAAAAATGATTATCCGAAAATATACTTACATGCTCTCTTCAGCTCTCTTTTAACTAGTGATCTTTCTTTTTGAAAAGGATTGGCGTGATTGACAAGTGAGTTCTGAAGTGGTAATGATATGGTGTAAATGAGTCTTGGTGTGTTACTGTAAGTAGCAACACATAAGTCTAACCTTTAGCTGCTTGCTGAAAACTGAGCTGCAGAGAGCTGCTTTGATGATTTGAACCCTGTGCTTATGCATCGAGAACACACACTCATACAGCTGCAACGTGGGAAGAGTCATGCACAAAGTCAGGCATACTCTTATTTTTTGCAGTTTTGTGTTAAATGTACCACACCTCGTCTCCTGTCGTCCCTGCTAAGCCTAAAAGGTAACAGGAAACAGTCTGATGATGGGTGGAAGGATAGTCAGCTGTTTCCTTTGCCTTTTTTCTGTTCAGTATCTGCTCACTCATACACGTACACTCCTCCCCATCTGTAACGCTGGTGTAGAAATTGCTTACCAAGACTCTTTTCTTACTCTATTCTAAAGAAGGCATGTGAACATGTTGGGTGGTCAGAGAGGCACTTTACTGCTCACCTGCCTTTCTTTAGCATACTCTCACTCTTTCTCACACTTTCATTCCCCCCCAGTTACTTTCTCTCTTAACACACACACACAGACACTTGTCACCATAAAACAGGTTGTGTTGTCAAGTTGCCTGTCACCATGCATGTTCCTCTGTGCCATATATGAGCTCTATCAGCTGTTCCTCACAGTTGAACCACAATTAACCTCAAACACATGCATGCTCCTGTGCATACTCATGCTCAGACATTTACACATAGTTTGCACTCTCTGTGTCGCTCCTTCTCACTGCTGTCGCCCTTTCACCGTCAGCTCACACACAGAAACTCAATCTGTGCAGCAGGAGGGTCATTCGCTCTGTCAAGTGTCACTAAGTTAGTTTACTGCATTTTGTCTGTATGTGTTGCACTGCATGCACACATATAACTGGATATTCTCTGTCCTTAACATTTAACATTTAAGTTATTCAGTAATTGACGATAAAAATATATTTGTATTAGTTTCTGTAACTTTAAGTCAGAAGGATAATATTTGAAAGGGCCTTTTGTTTTGATGTTTTACAATAAAATTGGGTAACAAGTTTTGTAATGATGAGCTCATTTTTTTCTCTGGCTCCTCCTGGCTTCTTTAAACCTCACTAATAGTACAAGGCGCAAACTCAGCTCTTAGCTCCAGCTTGGCAAAATGAAAAACAGTTTGACAGCAAATCTGCCAATCTGTAGCAACGAATCAGTCAACTGGGCATCTTTGTGTTTCGAGAAACAAACTGTTGTGTCTGTCTTACTAGGCTATCTCAGCTAGAAGTGGAACACATGCACATCTGCTCCTCTGAGACAGAACTGACTACTTTAATGATCTGTTAATGTTTTTCAAAGATAATGAACATATGTATTGCGTCATGAAGTAGAGGTTAGAATGAATTAATTAACAATACTCTCATTGGAGGCTTTTATTATTTGACTTCTGTCTCACATCTCAGCACGGATGAGTGATGCAGTTACTGACAGCTATCACCTATACAGTGGGGTTAAACAATTTCAATGTGTTTCCTTCCTCATTAATAGTATTAATTGTATATATCAATAATTCTCTATATTGCTTGATATGAAAACTTAGTTTGTGATAATATTTTTGGCCATATCGCTCAGCTCTATTCTCAACCTTAACCCCCCCGGGTTGTGCAGAGTTCAGAGGAACACAGAGCCCAGTAGCATACAGCATCCCACCCCACACTGCCAACTGACCTAACACCTCACTAAAAATATTTTCTCCAGGGTGGGATCAGGTCTGTTTCGAGCTGTCATTGTCACCAAAAAGCAGATTTTTCATTTTACAATTAACACGATAACACATGTGAATCAACAACTTATTATTAATCTGTATAAGCTGTATAACTTTTACACATAATGTGACTATTTTGTTTAATCATGATTAAGCGATCATGCCCGAAGTAAAAATTAAGCTAGTTTAATTAGCTAAAGATGGATTTAAAAAAAACCTGAGATTGCAGCCCCTGAAGCACATTCAAATTAGCAGTGTGAATTTTAGTTAGTATGGTGATGGCAATAGTATTTTAGTATTTTAAAGTCTGTGTACATTTTGACAGTGTATTTAGTAAGATTATCTGACCATAATTGTTATTATGAGCTCTGAATGGCCCATAATAATAAAGCATGTGTATGTATTTTAAATTAACATTTCACCAGCATGTGAAAACTATTGCCAATCCATTGTGTGCTGAGTGCACTGGCATTATGTGTATTCATTTGAAGGAAACCACTCTACCCAAACAAGTGCTGTTGTTACACAAGTTATTGGTGCCAGCAAAAGCGTTGTGTAGTTAAATGTGCAGTGATGAGCGTATTTGTCAACACATGCAGTTAATTACCGCTGTGAATAGCAACACTTCGTGGCACAGCCAGATTTCCATCTAACTAAGCACAATACAGTCACAGAAAGCATTAATATTCCACCAACTCACTCCATCACCATTTCCAAAGTGATCTGATGGAGATATTACCTAAATGGTTGGCAAGCTGTGGGCTGCTAACTAAATGCTAATATGTGTCAGAGCCTGGGTGAGGATTTATGGCTCACCATCTGCTCACCAGCATACAGTACAATGTTAGCTTACAGTGTTAGCTTTGATCAAGACCTCCCTGTTCATTCCTCCTAATCACTCATCTGAGTAGGAATTAGCACCAAGTTTTTTCTCCTTTTAACCTAATCATGCCCTCCACTCCACGATGTTCATTTGAATAACAATTAACATGCATTTTAGAGTATATTTGTTTTTTAAAAATCATATACAAAAAACAGCTTCTGTGTTGCTTCTTTTTTCTCTCATGAGTTCAGCTGCGTTCATGGAGTTACACTAAAGACTGAGTTGAACTTATTCAAAATGTATCTGACAGCACAGTTTGTCTTTGAAAACATTGTTGAAAATGTCATTCAGGGTGAGCTTGTCTCTGTGCTTACTGCTCAAACACTATGTGACATTTAATAGAAGCCACATAATGAACTAACCATTTGCTAGTGATCTATATGGATCTGTGAGGGAAAATAGTGAACTTTGTGAAGAATTCCATCCAATCCATCTGTCCAAACAAGTTTATTCTAGCATTTGTCTTCCCAGAGAAACCTTCAGGCCCAGAGCGTGCCTAATGCCATTTGATGAAACAGTAAAGATTCTCCATGTCTTTTCCACAGTAAAAGGCTAATTGCTGTGCTGTAGTCAGATTTACGTCCTCCCTATTCTCCTTTATGCGCCATGCATCTGTAAGCCCTCACGCTGCCAGTCTCCATAGGGGTGTATGTTATGATCCCATGTCAGCGAAATCAATCCTTATCAATTTTAAAGTTCAGATTTTTATTTCATGGCTTTCAAGGGAGTGCCTCTCAAGCAAAAACGACTATTCCAGCTCTTTTTTTTTCCTGCCCCCACCTCTCTTCCCATCTGCGTCTATATTGATTGTCTGTGTGTGTAGCTCCCCTGCCGTTTTTTTCTGCCCTGTGGCGGCCCCTGGACTGTTGTCAGCAAGTGCCTGAAGACATAGCTGAGTTAAATAATGTTAACTAGAGTCAGTGATCTGTCTCAATGCAGCTTCCCGGAATTAACAAGCTCTGGTAATTGTCATGTCTCCACAGAGTCTGGGAAAAGACCAATAAAGGTCAAATATGGTACTACAGATGATCACTTTTTGGTTTATAAATAACAAACTAGTTTATCCAAAATTTATTTTATAAACACCTCATATTCCTTTCTAAAACTGACTTTAACCTGTTATTATTGGAAAAGAAAACGTAAGAAAACTGTAGGTGTCACAAATTTAAGGATTGTTTTACGAGAAATGAATGATTAGATATCTAAGAACATGTGTGCCTCCGAATAAAATGTGTTTACAGTATGTAAGACCAAAAATTATGTGGTGGTGGTGGTGGTGGTGTGAGTAAAGAGTCTGATTTCAGTCAGCCCATTAAGATGTTTAAAAGACCACTGCACATTGAGCTCCATCAGACTCTGGGGGAGTCACCATGTGCACGATGCAACGTGTGTGTACTGTTTGTGAGAGAAAGCTGACATGTATGCTTCGTAAATGACCATTTCAGTTTATCTTTACAGAAGACACACACAGAGATTAAATATGTTGTAAGCTAAAATGGAAAAGAGAGAGTAAAACTGGTACAAATCATGAGTAGTCTGGATCTGGATGTAGATGAGTCTCAGTTTCAGGTCACATGTTGAAAGACCTTGTTTGGCATTAATATGCATGTAGCTTTTTGTATCTGAATGTTAATCTCTGTTTATTGCGTCTCATTTTCAATTAGATAAATTCTAAATTCTATAGAGAACATGTAAAGCAAAACTACATTTACTTTGCTCATAGTGTCCTGACCTGCTTCCACTGCAACAACAGAGAAACAGTTCCTGATAGTGCTAAGTCTAAGCATTTACTGGCAGCCAGCAAAGTTTACCCCGTTGGTTTCTTTGACTCTTTTCCTTTTACAACTTGTGTCAGGTAAACATTGAAGTGTTGAAGATTAGGCGGAGGGGCTGTTGTCCACATTGTATGTGAGTCCCAGTGTGTATGTGTACATATGTATGTGTGTGTACAGTGTAAGAGATAGCTGTGAGGCCTCCAAACAGTAAACTAATGGTTAAGCGCTAACTGCCCACTAAGTGGGTGGGACAAGGATGGCCTGACCCTGCTGGCCTTCCCACCAGTCCCCTCTAACAGCTTTGGCCTCGGGGTCAGCTCAATTTCCCCACTGCTGAGTGGTCATTACGGAGCACGGCTTTGATAAATGCTCATGGCTGCTGCTGCTCCTGCTGGCTAGAAGCACAGCACACCTTCCAGGCGCAGAAATCTCCACTGTGCAGTCATACAGACAGAAAGGCGGGAAAAGAAATGGTGTAAAAGATAAGAAAAGCAAGAGAAAAGAAAAGGCAGAGTATCAGGAAGAGGAGAGGAAGCATGGCAACCAACAGGAAGGAGGTAGAAAGAAGAAGACTGAAGCCTAACCAAAACAGGGCCCACATCCCAATGTTAGGTGGCTTCACATGGCCAATGTTGCCTAGCAACCTGATAATCTGAGTTCGCTCACAATTTCACTCAGACAGAAAAGGTAGAATGAGAAAGATAAAACAGCCAGCAAGGGTAGAGAAGGAAAACCAAATTCAGATGAAGATGGTTACAGACTTCTGTGGCTGCTCTGTCTCCCTCACTTCCACTGAGACAATGTTGATAAGATAAGATAAACCTTTATTAGTCCCACAAGTGGGAAATTTGCATTGTTACGGCAGTACAAGGGTAAGAGCAGCAGAGAGTTAAGATACAAGTAACTAGCAATTAGTATAAAAAGTACAATATAATATATAAAAAAGAAACACGGGAAAAACTATTGCACAGAAAAACCTCTGAATGCAATCATTTCAGATGCTCCAAATACACAGAATGCCCCAAGGTGCTAGTTTGACAATGCAGGGCGCAGCGCTGCTCTTCATACCCTTTATCCCAAATGGCTTCATCTGAAAAGTTTTGCTGCCACGTTGACAACAGCCATTAATTTAAAACCACATTCAATGCTATACAGCATTGTGGAATCCCCAGAAAAGGGTAAAAATTTTTTAAGACTATATGTAAAATATTCAAACTGAGATGTCCAGTTTAAAACACTACACAAACCCAGGTTTGCTTTGTACCAAGACCAAGTGGTTGATACCATACTGTAAACAAAAAGTGAGTCATTCTGTTTGAAAGGGAAATTTAGAGGCAGAAGAAAACACTGTGGTGACTGTGTTTAATGTAGAAGGAGCCTTGCTCAGTCACACTACCTTAACTTGCTCCACAGGATTCTAACAGTATAATTAGATATAGGAAAAGCCAAAACACAGTATAGTGACAGTATTGACTACTCCATTGCTATGCAAGTACAAATACTTTCCTTGTTCAGGTGTTATCAATATTCTGAGCTCACATAAGAAATTTGCCCTCAAGTTGAAGCCAGAACATGTACAACAACAAGTTATTTCAATGTAATGTAAAAATCAAAATAAGTTGATTTAAATTTCTCTTTTTGTGTCTGACAGGACCCAGTGCGAGCCAGTGTTTGTGTAACGAGATCAATTTGTGCCATTCTTATAACAATTCAACTGAGGGTGAGTGTTTTGTGGATGCTTTCTGTTTGTGTTAGCTAACCACACAATAAGATCCGGTTGATTACACACGCATAGAGAAACACACATGCTAATGTAATGAATCAGTACTTGAGATGTGAGATGAATGATAGGATTTTGTATCAAATCATATCATAATACCACAATGGTAATGCAGCTGTGCAAAAGGGGAAACTGAAGATTATTTATGCTGTACAGTCACTCCAAAGTCTCAGGTTCCATCTCTTGTTTTACGTCTCACAAGTTTCTTAGTTACTTTTACTTTACTTTATTTGACAGGGACATCACACATTAATAAACATCACTGTAAACGTGCCAGTTAGCCAAAAGGCTAATTTTCATCTGCTGGCCCTGGACAGATCTTATAGTGTCACACCTAAAAAGCAATGCATAAAATATTAAGTATTAGCAAAATTGTTCTATACAATCCATATCCAGAGGTATGAAATACCATTAAATAAAATCAATAAAACACCTTACATCACCACTGGCACTCAAGTACTAAAAATTGACATGAAAATGACAATGCGCAGTCTATGAGAAAATAACCAAGGATCTTTTATGTATGCAAAAAATGTTAAATGTTAACCCTTCTCCGCAAATCAGCTGGAAGTGAATTCCAGCTGTGTGATGCCTGGTAAAAAAAATCATGACTGTCCAAATTTGCTTTATATGTTACTTCAATAGGCATTAAAGTGGTTTTACACGTGTGGGACCAATTAGTCAAACAATATGTAATATGAGGAAGGATCATACCATACAAAATACGTTTTGCAGCTTCTGTTTAAGTTTTTCTAATAAATTTAAAAGTAGCCAAGTTAAAAAGCAAAGTTTTTTAATAGAGCTGTGAGTCAACAATGGTACCCAGATAATTGTACTCTTGTACCACCTGACATTTCTCTTCTTCTTTACTATAACTTTACTTAATGCTTGTTTTTTGAAAACTGGAACTTATTCCCCTCTCTGATTACTTTTTCCAGTACTGCAGGATACTGACAAGTAACTTTAACTACTCTTTCAAATTTGGCACCTTAAAATCCCTTTTTATTTTATTTTTTTGTAATAACTAAAAAATAAATCATTTCAGACAAAAAAACATATCCAGGTTACACAACTGAAAAATTACGATGCTAGGAGCTCTAAATGCAGCTGCATATTATATGATAATATAATATATGATATTCAGTGGAGTTTTTTTTTTTTCATCCAATTTTTGCTTTGTGCTTGCTCAAGTGGAATTCTTTCTCTGTAGGGTCTTAAACTTACACTGTAAAGTGCCTTGAGGTGACTGTTGTTGTGATTTGGTGCTATACAAATAAACTGAATTGAATTGAATTGAATTATTGTAAGTACTATGGAAATAGTATTTGTAAACCACATCATTATTGTAGTCTGTTACATAAACAACTATCAGGACAATTGTATCTATTGTGATAAACTACACTATTATCTATTATAACAACATACTTTTTATAGAACAGGGCAGATGTTTGAATGAGTGCATGTGTGATCCATGTACAGTATGCGTGTGCACAAGTGTATGAATGTCTTACAACATCTTAGAGATTGATGTTGTGCAGCGAGCTAAAGTAGTCTCACACCTCCCCAGCTGCTCTGTCTGAGACATAGGCCTGCTGTTTCACTTACTGTCTGAGCAGAGCCGTAGATAAGATTCCACTATTACTTTAACAATTAAATCACTAAACCTCCGTCATGGATGGTAGTACATGAAACAACCTGTTCAACAATACATTTTCTATCAATTGTCCAAGAAAGAGGTAATGTTCTAGCATTCTTCAACATGCTGGACATAATAATAATAATAATAACTATTAGCATGATGACTCTGGAATGGTGCCACTACTTCTCTGCACCCTCTTTGGACATTTACATGTCTTATTTAGGTGACGTACTGTTTCAGATGGTAGCAGCGGATGCAGTGGATTAAAAGATCAAAGATCTGTCCAAACCTGAGAAGAATTTCTCACTTCCACACACATCACAACATTTCACAGGTTGCGATGAAAATAAGCATTTGTTTGCATAATTGTATATGGGGCAATGGTATTTGTAAACCAGAGAGTCATGGCAAATGAATTGCTTTCTATTTACTTTACACAGAAGTACTGCTGTAAAAATAAATCTTTAACTTTCCATATATACTGTATCTGGAATCTACATATCTATTTATAATCTACTGTGCACTTTATGATAATTTTTTTTATATTTCAAGTGCAATGAAAAACATACTTTCTTAATGCATTTGACATAAATGTGCAGAACTGTTTGAAGAATTCTTTGATAACATCTTACACATAACACACTAAACTGGTGCTACATCTGTAGGCCTGTCTGAGGAAAATCTGAGGCATATGAGCGAATGCAACCCAGATGTTTCATTCTGCTGACACGTTTTGCACATTATATAGCAATAATGTGTAAATCTACAGAGTCACTCAAACATAAATTAACAACTACACATACTCTGAAAACAAACTGCCTCAGACATGAAAACTAAGCCAAATGTACCTAAGCCTTAGATCATCATCTTTGAACTCTGTGAGTTAAAAGACTTTATGGCTGAGGAGTGGTATGTTTAGTACACATGTGATATCTGTTTGTTTTGTCAGAAATGAATGGGATGCCTTGGACCATGCAGTCATCATTTGACACCTTTTGTGCATGTCAAGCAAACACTCAAATGTGGCTTCTCTCTTTTCCCCATCACACTGGCTGTGGATTAATCATATATACAGTATTTCCTCAAGCTGTTGGGTGTTTTCATCCATACCAAACGTATTTAGAGACATTCTCATTTTGAGACAAGACAGGACAGTCACCAAACCGCTGTTATAAAATTGTAGTGGTAAACTACTGCCTAACATTTAATTGCTGAAGGGTGAAGCTGTCTAACGTGTTTCTTTCTTTTGCAGTCATTTTGTGCCACATTTTTCTGCAAACTAGTTATCCTTCTTCAAGGACAACCTCTTATTTGTTACCAGGATATGTTTTTGGCTGCATTTTTTCAATACTGTAATAAGCAAATGTACATGGTATGATAACCATCAACTTTCATACCATGGTCTACTGTGAAACTAGGATACCACTGCAACTCTAGTCAGCATGTGGATGTATGTTTGCTATGTCTGAAATGAGAGAAACAGCGAGGGAGGGAGGGGAATCAGGTGGAGCAGCAAAGTAACAGATTGGCTGTGAAATATTGTGGAGTCTGCCAGTTGCACCATGATGTATTGGGAATCACTCGCTCACTAATTACCTTAAATTAACAGTAGACTTGGGTGTGACAGTTCCCGTAACAGTTCTTTCTGCTGCTACAGATGAATGGGTTGGAGGAGTTGATGCCAGGACACTGTTGACAATCGAATTCTCCTTCAAGCTCTGTCTAATCAATTTCTCCCTCACTCTCTACAGAGGAGCGGGGAAGAGATCTAAGACGGACCAGTGAACATGTGACGAGGTTCACAGATTTCTGTGCACTGATTCCACTGTGATATTAATAGACTGATGATATCTTTGTTTATAAATTACCGTCTTCATTGCTTCATTGCAAGTGTGAACTCAAAATGGGTCAATCATGCAAAAACATTTGTGACATAGTTGCGCCAGACAACTCCAGCTCGCACTGCATCCCTGGACCCTTCAGCTGGTTTGTACGGCTTTTGTATTTTGAGTTTACATATACATTCTTCATGTACATTTATGTATATGTGTCCATTTACTCTGTGTATAAGAACAAGGCAGAAGTTATAACCCTCTTCCAGCAAACATGTTAACAAACACATAGATCACACACAATCACACAGTACATTATCTCGTGCCCTAGCTTAAAGAGAGCTCAGGGAGGATTTGTAGGTCTGCGGAAAGGACCAAGAAAAATGTTTTCTAATAAATTATTCACAATCCGACAATCCCTTTTGGGCAGAGTGTTGCATGGCGCTGCGTGATGCATTACACCTTCACTGTCTCTGTCTCTCTTTCCTCCACTCTCACCCTCCTCTTTCCTCTTCTTCATCACTCACTCACTCTTTCAATGTGCCCTTTTCCTCTGTGTGTCTCTGTTTCTTTCTCTCCCTTTCACTTTTTTGTATTCTGCGATGCTGGGCCTCACGCCCCCAAGAGAAGGGCCCAGTTCTCGGGCAAGCTGTCGCTGATAATGGTGGCAATTAATAACATGTCATAATCCTGCAGAGAGAGAGAAAGAGTGTGTGTGTGCAAGCGAGAGTAGCCAACACCATTGACTGGGACAGTGGGTTTCAGTGAACATACATTTAGATTTTGAGATTGGATGTGTGAGAGGTAGGGCGATGTATGTCCTATGTTTGCTTGGGCGTGTTTATAGGATAAAACAAATAATTGTACGTGTGATTGCATTACTTATGTATATATGGGACACAAATAAATCTGTTTACATAGTCTCATTGTGGCTCAAAAGCAAGTCACTGTAATGAAAATCATTACATTTTGTTGTTAATCCTTGGTTTAAGATTAAGGTAGGGTTAAGTTTAAGTTAAGGGTAAGGTTTAGGGTAGTGATTATGGCGAGGCTTAGGGTAAGTCTGCAGGACATAACTATAAGTCAAGGTAATGTCCTCTGAACATGGATGGAAACACAACTGTGTGTTTGTGTGTGTGTATATGTCTGTGTGTGTGAAAGCATGTTGTGTGACCCAGTGAGCAGCTGCAGGCCTTTAGTACATGCTTAGTGGACACAGGTGTTGTACACATCTGAGGTCATACACTCAGACACAAACACACACATACACATATACACACAGGGCTTCAGAGTGTCGGTCCACTGCCAAGCCACAGGCCAAGTCACACTATACTGGTACATAGCTGAACATAGAGTTAGAGTGAACAGAATGAGCAATTCCTTCTTTACCTTTAAAGCCTTCTCTTAGTCTGTAGTGGCTGCAGACTTTTTTGACCATGCATGAAACCAGCTTTGTTACTATTATAGGAGGGTAATTATTTAAAATAACTTAGCAAAGGCACTACAGTCTATTGATCACTCAAGAGTATTGATATGTTTAAATTAATATAGAGATATTAGTGAATTCAATGTATAGTCAAATTGTGGAAACAGGTAACTTCAATGTAACTCAAAGATATTCAGTTAAAACATACTAACTAATCTCAAATTGATTAATTGGGCTATAATGTGTGGATTAACCTGTTGTTACCAACAAAACAATATCAAAATGTTACTTAAAATTTAATAATACAGTATGATAATAGAGCTCATCACTGGGGCAAACAGCGACTCAGCACTGAGAGTTTCTTCTCTGTGTGTTGTTGCTCTATGTACGTGCAGCCATTAGGTCCTGCTCTCCAGGTGCACAGGCGTGTATAGACACTGCATGTCTGTTGTGCCTCCCCTCGCCTCAGTGCAAACTGCAGCAGACAGGTGTGACTGTGAATACCCTTCTTTACTTACGTACTCTATTATACATTTGTGTGGTCTTACACACATAAAATATGCAGGTACAGTATATTATTATGTGTGTGCGCATGTATGTAAGCACTGACATTCATGCTGTACAGGTTGTACCTCCATCATTTCCATTTTCTACACATAATTCATGCACATTTTGTTTGCATAGACCATTTGTGATTTTTCTGCATTTCCTTACTTTTTATATCACTCAAACAGGATCACACATTCCGATTCATATACCATAAACATAGAAATGTATACAATCAACTAAAACAGATTTGGGACTTTAATTATCTTCTGTTACTGAGGCCCCTTGCAAGCCAGGCATGTCTGTCTTTGTTGTAGTATGATAAAACAACAGGTATGAGAGAGGACAAACTGAATGGTGTGGCAGGATCAGAGAGCAGGGTGTAACATTCCTTCCTCAGCCTCCACTTGTCTGCCTTGAAACAGCTTGGCCTGCACAAAAATATTTATAACCTAATATCCAGCTTTGATCAAACTTTAGATTACTGACACAGTATTATTCTGCCCTAAGAGAAAATGTTGAACTAAGTTTTACTTATGTGGGCAATTAAAAGCAATGGCATGCCAGCTAGTTGAATAAAATATAACATTAGTTGCAGTGCTTTACTAATATCTAACGAAACAAAGTTATTATTCTAAATAAGTAAATGTGTATATATATATAGCCCACAAGTATTGGGAAAGTACTGTATTTATTTATACATTATGACAGCAATTAATTCACATTCCTTTGAATGTGAAAGTTATTTACCTGTTTCCACAATTTGACTATACATTCCTTTGCAGCTATTTTCCATTAGCATTCCAGATTGTTTTTAAGCAGGGTGTTAATATAGTGCATAACTATGTGACAGTGTGATGTGTGCATATCAACTGAACTATGGCATGGCTCCAGTTATGCAGCCATTTGGTCCAAGGTAGTGAAAGGTACTGGTCATGGCACTTGTGCATGGTTGGGTTTGTGTTTACAGCATTTCAAATCTGTAAATGTCACAGGTTGTGATGAAAGTGAAAGGTTTTAGTGTGTTTGTGTTACAATTGTGTGTCAACTTGAGTTTAAATCATGTGAAAGTTATTTCCCACCTTCCATCCTCTTTATTTTCTGTCTCAACCCCTCTTACCTGTCTTGTCGATACTTGAGGAAAGAACTCCCCATCCTCTTTGCTCGAATATAGTCTAGCCCCTTCATGCTGCTCCATTGCTGAAGTGCTGATTTAGTTGCCTACCCATATCACTGCTGCAAAGCTTGCCTAGCTGCCCCTGCCTGAAACAGGCAAAGTTTACAAACCTCTGGCAATTTGTACACTCCTATTAGTGGCCATGGAAGGTGCATTAGTAACTGTCAATGCGCCCTGCCCGATGCACTGCTCTCATTTGACCCAATTCATTCCAGTGGGTGTGTCCCAGTGGCAGTGATATATACCCCCCGTGATTTTACTGATGTATAATCACTCAGCGCTCTCGCAACCCACAGTTATCTTTACCTCAATAGGCTGAGGAAACAATGAGAGCGCCATACATAAGCTTTCCAAGAGGTTGGGGCAAGAGGGGGGTTGTTGGAGTTTGTGGGCGTGTATGGCAGAGGGTACTGTACTGTGGTTAGGGACAACTAGGGTGCCTGTGTATCTAGCAGTCTAGTCAGTCGAGAAGATCATGGAGCTACTATTAACTGGTCAACAGGCTCAGCAATGATGCCACTGCTGCAAAGTGTCACGTCTGATTTTGAATCTTCCTGGAGATGAGGTGTGACAACTGGATCTAAATATGTTTAACTGATAAAGGTAAAACAAGGTTATCATCACTGTGCCCTGGTGATTGAGGGAAATATAATTTACTCAGAAGTGAGGGGTTTCTTAAAAATATATACAGGTCTAAATAAATCAGCATTTGAGCCGGTGATTATTTTTGTCAGTAATGCATTTTCCATATACCCAACTTCTTGCCATTTATCTGGGCCATGGTCGTGGTAGCAGCAGGCTAAACAAAGTAACCCTAATGTTCTCTCAAGCCTCATTCTCCAGTTCTTCCTAGGGGGTCATTTGTAGGGCAAGTGGCATTTGTAATCCATCAGGTGGGTTCTGGATATGTCCTACATTGAGAGATTTCATCACAGTCTTTCAAATAAAAGGCAAGGACAAGTTGAAGATCTCTAAAACTGTTGAACTTAATTATGCAATGGTTCGTATAAGTTTATACTTAGGAATCTTCTACTATAATGACACCGACACAACCAGTGGTTTTTGATCTTCTTCCAAACTGGTGACAGTCTTAGGGGCAGTTGACGAAATAGTGACACAGGTGTGTGTGTGTTGCTTCCGTGTTTGATGATATTTAAATCCTCTCTCTGTTCATCATCCTTTTTGTTCAGAGAAATGTTGTTTGTATGCATGAAACTGCAAACACACAGTTGACAGAATATACAACTGGGAATTTATTTAGTGATGTTGTTATGCCTCACTATAGGTGAGACTGATTACAGGTATCTTTCATTTTTCAGAACCTCAGTGGTAGTTTCATCAGTGCTGCTTGGTTTTAATACTTCAACAGACAAAACTACAAAAAAATCTGGTGCTTTTAATTTGACTCTTTTGAAATCTTTTTATCGTAGCTTTAACCCAGCTGTTCTCTACATGGCTGTGGTGCAGAGCTGCCTTAAATTGGCAGGATAAGAGCGAGATGGAAGAGACTGTCTGAACCAGACCTGTTCCAGTGATTGTCCCAGGCTGGAATTACTCTTCACCATAGATGTGGGAGCGCTTGGATAAATGTTCACCATGGCTTATCTCCGATTGGCTCCCTGCTCTTGTCGTGAAAGTACATTCTGTGTTCCCCTGTGTGCCTGAGATGCTCCTCTCATTCCTTTTGTTGCATGTTTGTTATTCTTATGGCATGGTGGACGGTAGCCGGTGTGAGTAATGCATGAGATTCATTCTAGCGCCCCTCTGACCCCAATGCAAAACCACAACCTCCGCCCCACCGAGCTGTTTCATCCAGACCCTTCATCTGTGCTGTCTCTCTATTGCTCTGCATAGCATAGCATAAATCAAACCATACAGGACTCGCTCCCTCTCTCACTGAGCCCCCCAGAGTCGCACCCCTTCTGCTCATGTTACATTGTATTCATAGATTTAGTGGCATTGTAAATAGATAAACACAAGCAACATCTATCAATGCAACTCGAAGAGAGGGTCTGTAATCAGAGTGCCTCACCTGCAGCCAGTGAGGGCTATCTCCATTTACCTTGGGATAAATCCATTGGTGTGACCACCACAGGCACGGCAGAGGGGCCTGACAAATCACCACAGTCAGGCCATGGGGCTGCTGGGCTTTATTGGCCTGGCCTCTATGTGGTCTTCCCTTCAGCGGAAAGGATGGGTCCTGTCAAGCACAGCCAGATTAAAAAGCATACTCTGAAAGAAATGATTTGTTATTAAAGAATGCCTCATTGCAAATCTTTAAGAGGCGAAACAAGTATGTATGACAGGGTGAAGGGTGGGCTGTGGGTGTGCTTTAGGCACTTTCATCCACCTGCTTGATGCTTATAGGTATCTGTTTGGGTTAGAGGGGTCAGTAGTGAGAGTGAAGGGCTTGAATGGTTTGAAATTCTGTTAGTGGGATGAAAGGGGTTCTATCTTTGTGAATAGGGTCAAAAAGACAATCATATTGGCAGAATATTGTGTTTGTTTTAATGTACGAATCATGGCAGTATTTTAGGGTATTCTGTGCTTGTTAGTGAGTTGATCAACTATGGGTAATATGAGGAACTGTTATATGTGTTAAATTAATTCTACAATGTCAACATTGTTATTCTCATTGTTCCCCAAAGGACGTTAAACAGTTTTATTTCTGTGTCCTTTAGGGAGAGCTGAAGGTGAGCATGATTTCAAGACGAGGTTAGCAGTGAAAGAAGGGAGGTCATAACAAAGATATAAATAAAAGTACATCAATTTCATTTTTCCAAGGTGTTGGTGACAGTGAGAGATCCGTGTTCTGTGTAACAAATGTTGCAATAATTATTTAACTTAATCAGACAGCTTAGTGTCACCTGTCACTTGTAATACTTGCCAGGTAAAGGCAAAAAAGTTGTCATTGTTTCGAGACTTGTGAGTAGCTGTAGCTTCTCAGTCACTTTTCAAAGGCTACTTGTACAGATCATGAGGGAATTTGTGAGATATACGAGCTCCCGGTGTACTGACAGCATGGTTAAGAACAGAGCCAGAGCTGAGAGAAAATAAACATTATTTCTCTGTGGTTTACCTGACGTTTGACTTTGAGGGCTGAGATTTAGTGACACTTTTGCGCCAAACACTCTGTAGACACACTGCAGTAAATTATTTGAAGGTTGGGGGTATGCACAATCTCGCTGACAGAAAATATTAGGTGCTTTTTTTTTCTTGTGTATGTGTGTGTGTGCAAGCATGTGAGCAAGAGACAAAAAGACACAGAGAGCAAGAGAGAGAGCATGTGAGTGTTATATTGCCTGTTGTAGCCATTTCACACCTCAATGGTGCCCTATTGAAACTCGTCCAATGGACAGGATGCCCATTAAATACATTTCACTTGTGTTTGCATCGTTTCATTGAGTTAATCCTAAATATTTATTAGATATGAGCAGTAAAAAATCTGTTCATTGGAAAACTACCCAACAAGTATGACACTGGGGACAGAGAAGGAGCAAGCCTGTTTTGCCACAATGAGTTGCACCATCTGTGCTGTCTGAATCAACACAGAGAAAATACTAACTCCCCTTACAAAGACAAAGCCCTTCAAACAAATGGAACAGCTCTCATTTCATTATGACAGTAAAGCATACTGAAAGGGATTAGTTGTCAGTAAGAGATTTTCTCTTTTTTCCCCAGTGGAAAGAAAACAAGACCAAAATAGATCATCATAGAGAGAAATAAAACAGACAAAGTAGGAACAGCCGTGCAAACTTTACTTAAAAAATTTTCAGCCTGTACACCCTTTCAAAGATGTTCAAACATTTGCGCATCAAATCGAACCATTTGCAGATGAAATTCGCAGTTAGGGTTGAAGGCAGTGATGAGAAGAAGAGAGAGGGAAACTATTTGTCATTGCTGGGTTACTCTGAGGTCTAGAGAGCAAGGCCTTTTTTTTACTATCTGAGACATACACGTGTGCGCACACACACACACACACACACCTGTAATGTCCCTGCTCATTCCAGACACACTCAACCACACATACCTTCACATACCTGCACCCACTGAAATAACACAGCTGGAGAAAAGGCTAAAGGTTACAGAATTCTACAGAAACACAAGCAAACTGAAAGGATCATATGCAGGAGTTACAGACTCTGATAAATATCATGTCTAAAGTGGGTGGTTGATACTATATTCTAAATATCTGCTATGGTCAACAGAGCCATGCAGACACACCCAGTTAATGAAAAAAAGGAACCATCCATAACCATCAAATAGTTAGTGGAAAATAGATTATGAATTAAATATATATCATTATTCCTTCAAGTTTTTTTTTCTGATTTGTTAGTAAATTTCCAAATGAAATTAACATTTTCTTATGCCATATTTACACCAGAAGTGTGTCAGCTGCATTTTATGCAACTAATACACTCCTACTTTAACCAGTCCGGCTGGCTACACATCCACATGTTGACTTGTAGGTCTTTTGGCTAAATCCATCATTCAACAATATGGGGAAAACCATTTGAATTATTTCCTAATCTTTTAATATCAAAGGCCTAACTAAACATTTGGACTCTGGCTGATGTGTCCTTGGGCAAAACACTGAGAGCCTGGTAACTCCAGGGTGCTCCAGAGTGCTCTCCTCTAGCACAACTTGACCTCTGACCTCCTCGAGGAAGGCTGAGAGCAAGACAAGATAAGTTTTACATGAATATCAATAATCAGATTATTTAGTGCTCAGAGGTAGCTGAATTTATGGCTTTATGATTCTGCTCTTTCCAAGCAGTTATTTTGGTAAAATGAAAGGAAGAGTCCAGGACTTGTATAATTAGATACATCCCTTTAAAGGTCCAAAGATTAATTTTGCTGTTCATCTGAGTTAATTTAGTTAAATATTAAATGTACTTTTTATTCAATACTAAATCATTTGGTATTCACATTTAAGTTTCTTTACGTGGGGAAAACATTTAAATTACATTTTAAGTTTTGTGCCCTTATTAAATTTGTATATAATTAAAGTCATACTAAGATAAATGAAGAAGACACAGTTTTACATAAATGTTCTGTCTTTTACTGACTCTTCAATAGCTTGTGTGTTTATGCTCAAATTTAAGAAAGTTGGTTAAATTGGCTAAAATGTGATTTACTTACCCAACACACTCTTTGTAAGCTTTACGCAAATCATTTCTCAGCTGAGCCTCTTTCACTCTGCCTCTCGCTGTATGATTGAAATTTGTTTTACTGCCATAAATGTAATCTCTATTTTGTGGCCAGTGCCTTTTTTTTCTTGGCTGAGCTGCATCAAGTTTTGTAAGACTGAAGTAACATTTCCCATCACCTGAGCCTCACTTTTGTATTTTGGTGACTCACTGTGCTAATGTTGAGGCAGAGGAGATGCAGTGTGGGTGTGTCACTGGCAGTGTAGCAACACACTGCATTGTTAGTATATATGATGATGGCGAAAAATAATAGAAATCAGTTTTTCTGTTTAACAAAGCATAAGACAAAATGATCAGTTATGCAAAAAATTACGCAATTCTTTGAGGACTATTTATTTAGAACTGGCTTTACCGGTAATTTTTTAGGGTTTGACTATCAAACACACCCTTAATCATTCAATGTATTTAAAACTAACCTAAAAAGTAGACTTTAGAATAAAACTGACCAAACTAGGGAGGCACCAACTACTTTACAGAACGCAAACAGTTAAAAAGTGCTTCATTCAATCTGACATTTAAAAAAAAAATATATATATATATATATATAAATATATATAAATATATATTAC
>JAUBNQ010000020.1:19643513-19651013 GCA_032353495.1 Ctenopoma kingsleyae
GAAGTCCAGCAAGGACCTAACTCAGCATCTGAGCTTCATCTGTATGGCAAGATGATCCTGTTATAGCTCGAAGAAAAACTGATCAAGAAAGGATAGCAGCAAGGAAAACCACTTTTTGTGTTTCTAGTTGTTCTAATGTACTAAGAAAACTAAGAAATAAACATATACGGACATCATAGCACTGCTAAAAAACTAATCTAGTGACCAACAATAGTGGCCTAAAACTTTTGCACAGTACTGTATATATATATATAGTGGCACATTATAGTAATTCTATATAAAGTCCATATGAACAAGACCAAACAAATGCACTGAAGCCGTCAACACATTACCAAACACCACTTTAAAAAAAAAGAGTGTGACTTTTCCCACTCATCCTGTCACACTTACCTTGGGCTTATTAGCCTATAAAATCATCATATTTGGTCCCTCTGTATTTGTTTGATTACATTTTCCTCCATGCCACCGAGAATATGTGAGATGTTATGTTACACCCTATTGATTACCGGTGTTAATTAAAATTTTAATTAAAGTTTTTTATGGTCTGTGTTTCACTTGTGATAATACTACAGAGAGAGGAGAGGCCCTCCTCCATAAATCTTATCTTTATTTGCGGTGGCTGGCCATCAACAAATACAACTGTGTACATAAAATTTTACTAACATTGATTTTGAAAATATTAATATTACTTTAAACATTGGAGATGTATTATTCAATTTAGAACCGCAAAGCATAAAATCCTGGTGCTATAACTCAGTTAATGAACAGGAAAAGTCCATTACAAACCTATCAGTAGACGCATCATCTGATCCACATAAGCAGCTGCGATAGAAGCGGAATCATTTACTTTGAGGGTGCACAGAAGACTCCTTTAATAACGGCAGGCGACGTGTTGTGAAAGCAGTATGAGCTCGGATGAATTGCTGGTTTTCCCTGTGTCTTCGGAGCACAGAGGACATTATAAGAACGATCTAAATTTCATCTCTGCCTTGTGTATCTGTCATGTAGATCACGACGTGTCGTTTAATAACTATCATTTAACATGAAAAACACCCAGAGTCAGTTAATGTAAGCTTAAGTGAAAAATTTAAAGGCAGCAGAGAAATTGATGTGCCTTTCTTTAAATACTCGCCTTTTGTACTCTAATGGAGCTAATTCTGACAGTGTAATTGGTTGATATGATAAATGAATAAACATTTACCACATCCAATTTGTTCGACAAACAGTTTCTTCAGATTCTGATACAGCCATGTTTCCTTCTACTCTTATTAGCTATCACAAGACTAATTGTGTTTATTAAATGTACTTGGAAAAATAGAACATTAGTATGTTTATTTTATAGGGAGGGAAATTAAATAACAGAGAAGAAAAGAATGAAGAACAAAAGGAATGCGATGACAGAGAGACATAATTGAGTGAGTGGTAAAAACAAGAGACAGACAGACACGGCTTTGTACTGGCGCATCTGTACCCAGCAGTGTGTGTTAATTAGAGGAATGTGAGGTTTAAATGAAGGTCTGAGTAGCGTGGAGTGGTAATGAACAGAGATTGGCCTGGCACTGGGTAATATGCTGGAGGCCTTATGGTATTTATGACCCAGGGGGTCTCTTGCTTTATTCCTGTCGCCCAGTTTCACTCAACCCCAAAACATTACAGTTTTCTGTTTATTATATCCCTTTTGGTCTCTTATACTAATCTTCTTTATCATCCTTAAAGCAGCAAATGTTTAATCTAACCAAGATACCTAGATATGTCCATCTATTACTACTACTTCCTTTTAAATATCACCTAAATAAATAATAAATAAACAGATGACATGTATAAATTATATGTCATGGAAAAAGAAAGCAAGAAGATATTTAAATTTGATTTTTTTTTACAGTGCAAATGGTTTTAAATGCTCATGTGATGTTTTCAAATCAGTCATGAGTTCTGTCACTTTGCCTTATTCTGAAACAAGCAAAATTATGTCCAATTGCTGCCACATCTGTTCGTTAGTTTTAAGATAAAATGGCTCCAGCACCCAATATATTCTTAAATAAGTTATTAAGACAGATGATTTTGTGGTTTATCCCCCTCTCAGTTTTACCCCCCACCCTCTCACCATGCTGCTCTCTTCCAGGTCAGGCTGTGAAAAGAACCGTCCCGTTGGGAACGTCTTCCCAAAGGGACAGCACCATGAGGGCATCATTGTCCCCCTGCCACCCTCCCTCCCACACAGCACTGACTGATGTGTCCCGGCATTGTTTTCCAAGAGGATCATTGGGATCATTGAGTGGCATGTTGTTTTAAGGGCTAAACTCTAACTGAATGGCTCCATTGTGTGAGCCATTCTGCCCAGGGCTGCTAACAGCCCAGGGGCAGAGCTAAACAAGATGGACTCATTTACAGGCTCTATGACGAGCTCAGTGGTGTTGGGCCAAAATTATGCCTTGAGTTACTCAATGACAGAACATCTTCAGTTTAAAATTCCTCTCTTAAGTCTCGCAGGAGACCCCAAGGCTCATTTTCAAAGTGATAGCTTTTTCCTCCTTTCAAGTGATAATATACTTAAAATGATTTTATTGTTTGTTTATTTTAGTGAAAGCTGGTGTTGATGTACTACATTTTCCAGTAATCATGTCACAACAGTGTTGTGCCTGTAATTTTGCTGTAGTGTAATCGTGTTTACCCAACACACCCACAAACGAACAGGGACACACAGTTCTGGTTAGTGAACTGTAGAGTATAAAGTATGTAAAAGTATGTAGAACAGAACCTATTATATAAAACATGGATATCATCCACAAACTATTATGCGCATGTTCAGTTTGCTCATGAATAAACACCAAAAAGCTTAAAAAGAAGAAGATACTGCATATCCTTACCCAGCACTTACACTTTTAGTTAGGCACACGTCTTTTTTAAGGCTAAATTAGAACACATTTTCCAACCATTTATAAATGTTGTGACATTAAATGTGTAAAGTCAGATTTAACATATTCACATGGTCACTTTACTTCATACAGTACATGGCACAAATTCAACAGATTTCCTGAAACACACACACTCATACAGACCCATCACTTTTTTTCCCACACACAGAAATGCACACACACTCTCACACTCTCATACATAAGGACATGTCATAAATTGTCACTCACACACATACACTTTACATGAACTGTGTCTTATCAGCAATTCTTCTAGAGGTGAGTATTGACAGGTTTTGTTATTCATAGCGTATTCAAGCTATTATATTTTCTCCTCTGCTGCCATAATGTTGTCAGTGTTGCGGAACACATTGGTAGCTATCATGCGCCAGTTCTTTTTAAAAAACGTTTTCAGGCGTGACATTATTACTCATGAGCCATAAGGAGCCTATTCAATGACCAAACAGGGCTGGTTGTTCCTTTTATGGCTGCCACGCTCTTCGTGAGCGCCAGGGTTCAAAAGGGCATGGCCTCCATGCCCTCACGATGCACAGACACCATCTTTTTATACCTTTTTTTAATCGAAACACTGTGTACCACATCACAGTTATGCTTTGGGCAAATTAAGGTCACTATATTGATTTCATATTTATCATTATACGCCAGGCACTCGTGTGCTCACATATCGTCCTGTTTGCCTCATCCCTGTAGACATGTATGCAATCTCACACAGTTTATCATCCTTCATAGAGCCATATTTGTGCAGGAAGTGAATAGTATCTTATTTTGCCTTGGTATTGCACAGCTTTCTTGGCTTCTGCTAGAGTCACTTTTCCAGGCTTTGTCCATCCCAGGAGTCACTTAGTGCTATAAAGGAATCCAGTCGTACAAGTGCTTTAAACATAGATTTGTTGTCTAGCATTTGTCAAAGGTCAACAGCAAACAAGCCCTTTGGTGGCCATTTAACTCTGAACCTCTGGACATGTTCTTTTTCTTGCAGCGATTTGTGATTAGGAAATATCTCTAACTGCTCTCGGCTACTCAGCTCAGCTCAGAAACAGGTGATTCATAACAGGGCTAAAGGTCACGTCAAGTGGCATGTTAGTATTTCACTTAATCTTTGATTAAAGATTTTTGGAAAAGATGGGAAAACGACTTAATATCGGTGTGGTCCTCCCTCTTCTACCTTCGCACCGAGGGTTCTATATTTCTTGCAGAAATCAATAATGTGGGAACTGAAGAAACTATTGCTGTGCTCTCTCTGGGTGCAGCACTCACTCATTCATCCTCAGCGTCTCTAATGGATCATGGGAGCTTGCAGGTGCATACAAAAACCAACAGAGCTCTCTTTTCCCTCCCTGCTTCTCCTTCACAGGGGTGCCATAACAATGCATGTACTAAAAGCTAGTTTCACATAAAGAAAATCCAAGTTTATTGATCAGATGTTTGAATTCCCAGGGAATTATTTTAGCTAAAAAATGTTGGCCTATAAAAATCTGAAAATTGGAACACCAAATAGAATTACCCCAATTTTTCTGATTATAATAAATTTTTTTACAATTATTCCAGTGATCTTTGTTCAGTACTCCCTGGTATCCAGTACAGTTTATTGTTTTATTTGGGATTTGGGCTAAACTAATACAGAGCAGTCATCAGAACTGAATTAGGATGACAAGTTTATTTCAGGTTTATGAAATCTCCTGTTGCATGTGGTGGTTAAAATACTGCGGGAAGCCCCTGGCAGAGGATCTAGTTCATAGACGGAAGCTTCAGTATATTGAGCCTATAATTACTTAACTTTATCCATGCACAACTGAATAGGACTTGGTTTTCACAGAATTTACTACCGAGCAGCAAAATAAATTGAAGTCACTAAACCACCCCTCCTTTATTCACAAAACTGTTTTAAGATATTTTAGGTTACCGTAATTGTTTGTCCAAAGGTAAAATACACTGTAATACGGACTGCAGAATATGGTGTTCACCTTCAAACTGCTGTATCCCACAGTGGAGCCTGCTATGTTTAACACTGTGATATATTTCATCGTTTAGAGGAGTCATGTAATGGCACCAATAAGGAGGCACTTAAAGGTCCTTAAGAGCAGCTGCCTATCAGCACAGACAGCAAAACACACAGAGAACAAGTAGCACACAGTCACATTTAGAATTACTCTCATTTATTAGCATACTGTACTTTCCCTCACACAGTAACAAGTAATTTTGAGAACAGCACGTGCACATATGTGCCAGCAATTGAGTGCATGCATCAAGATAATTTCATTACTGTAAGCCCCTGTGAAATGTTGAATTATTCTGCATGTATACTACATATTGCACACATGCATGTTCTCACATTTATCATGTTGCAGTCAACACACAAAGGTCCAACGCCTGAGGCCTGGGTAGGGTAAGTAGACCCCGTGGCCCTCTCAGGAGTAATAGAGCGATAGAGAGAGAAGGGAGGGGAGTTTTACCCACTGCTGCTACTGTAGCTGACCGCTGATTGGTGGCGGTGGTGGGGTGTTACAGAACAATTTGTTAGCCCCTTGTTGATTAGCTGTAATATGAACCTAACTGTACGCACACTCGGGGGAGTTGAGCGCCAGCCACAATTAATGCTGACCTCAGTATAATGGGAAACAAATTTGTGGGAATATTGTCGGCCATTCATCTTTATTTACACATGATAATGAGGTAGTGTGCTGAAGTACTGTGAACGTATTGTGGAGCGAGGCGAGGCGAGGCCTTCAGGCAGACAGATATAGACAAGGAAAGACCAGGAAGACAGGAAGTTGGTCAGCAAGGTGGATAGACAGAAGCATACTTGGCCAATATAACCAGGGGTGTTAATTTAAGTTTTCAGGTACTTGTACTGGATTATTGGATTATTTCCATTTTATGTTATTTGTACTTTTACTCCACTAAATTTATTTTAACATCATTAATTAGCTGCTACTTTTTGCAGGATTATATTCTTCTTTAACACATTTTAGTCAGAATTTTCACCTTTGAGAAACAAATCTGAACTAAACTTCTACATTTATGTTACAGCAACAAATCCTACATTGTTTAAGATACACTGATTTCTAAGTGGAGGACTTCTGTACTTTAAGTAACGTTTTACTTTAGTACTTCTATGTGAGTAGAATAATTAGAGGTATTTTTCTTTGCAAGTACCTGCACTTGTACTTGAGTATTGAGTTCTAGGACCTCTAGACCTAAAAAGGTGTCACATGTGAACACACATGGAAGACAAGATGAAGTTTTATATTTGAATAATATTTTAATCATTTACTCCATTGAAATCACTAACATAAAAAAAAACACAAAGCACCAAAGAATAAAATCCCCCTCATAAACATAAAACTCTTTGTGAGTATGTCCCTGTAAATATATATCCTCCTCTCTCTGCACGCCCCACTGCTTTCTGAATAAGCGTCACTAAAGCAGTATTCAGGAGGACATGTTCCTGTCAAAGATGCTAAACCATGCAAGTCGGAGCTCAGGTTCCCTGCATGACTTCCCCTAAATGAGATATCCATAGGGATAAGAGGATGGCCTGCTTGCAAGCTAGCGCTCTGTGTGGCTCTTTTCATGCCAATTAGACTCTGTGATATAGTCACAGCAGAAGCACCGCCAGCTCTGGGATACCCATCTGATCATCGGCATGATCACACAACATGGGGAGAGACAGAGATGTAGAAAGGAGGAAGTGTTCTTTGTGCAATACAGAAATATTTTTGGTAGTGAGCAAATACACAAATAAGATGCATAGGAATAGCTGAATAAGAGCATAAATAACTTTAAGTTTAATACAAAATTATCATTGCTGGATATGTTACAAAAAGTGATTTATAACTTTTTATAATATGCAATCAACAATTTATGACAAGTCTACCCTTTATATTTTAGGGATTTAATGTAACTAACACTCAAAATGTTTGATTCTACCCCTGTCTGAAAAGACTAAAATGTTTTTTGTTTTGTTTTGTTTTTTTTGTCCCTACCCTTACATCTCTTTAGCTCCCTCTACTGTCTCCCCTACCTGCCCTCTAGGTGTTTAATGTGTCACTGAGAGCATTAACCCACAGACAAAAAGGAAAATGGCCTGTAATGGCTCTAATGAAGTGTGACAAGAACACAGAGCCTACCCTGCCGGCGCACGGGGACCCCAAAATTGGATTAGTGATTAACCATGTTGTCCCGCATTGAGTCAAATGGCTGTGGCGACACAAAAGTGCTCGGTGCCTAGTCTGCTGACCCGTCCTGCTGAGAAGGGGTGCCCCAAGAAGAGAGGGAGGGGTGAGAGGAGAGATGAGGCAAAGAAAGAGGGTGAGATGGAGACTGTGGAACGCTGAGGGAAACAGTGGACTGAACGAAAAAAGGGTGAGCAGCAAGGTAGGGGGTGTCCCCAGGGCTCATAGCAGTGCCATGTCTGGAAGCCCCACTGTGCAGTGAAATGAGAAAGGCTCCGTGCACCTGAGCAAGCCCAGGAGGGGCCTGAGGCAGTGGGAGAGCCTGAGCAGGATCCTCCCCTCCTCCATCCTCCTCCAAGCTGCTCCTGACATATATCTTGTCGTGAGACAAG
>JAUBNQ010000020.1:19656013-19666014 GCA_032353495.1 Ctenopoma kingsleyae
CTTAATACCATAGCTGTAATATATTTATAAAGAAGACAGAAAACATCAGAGAATAGCTGTACTTACCTTGTCAACGTAGCCCTCAAAATCAATTCTTTACACAGATTTCTTTTTGGTTTTGTCATTTTTGTTTTACGCAGGAGGAGAGCGAGAAAGCAGGAAGTGTGCGAAAGGGAGGAGAAAGATGTAAAAAAAAAACATGACAAATGCTCTGATTTAAATCTTGGCTTTTGATGTAATGATTGTGTTCAGGACAGGACAGCACTGCCAGCTGTCAGTGTATTGACCTTATGCATTCAAGCTGGAGCAATCCAAATCCAAACAGCTTGTTCTTTCTCAGTGGTTTATTCCGACATCAGACATGCATACGTAACTACTGCTGCCTGGTGTAAAGTGGATGCAAAGCAGTCTGGGAAGAGAGGAATAACTGAGGACTAAATGAGTAAGAAAGAGTGAAAGACACAAACAGACTGAAAGAAAACAAGAGTACACATTAGAAGAGACAGATATAAAGATGAGTAGAGAGAAAGCAAGCAAAGGAGAGAGAAATCAAGGCAAAGAGAAAGAGCAGAATGACTCCTGTCAGCCGAGGCCCAGCACAGTGAAACACTAACTGTAGCGACAGGCTGATGAGTCAGTGTCTGTTTAAATGGCAGCTTGTCAGGCCTCCAGCTCTGAGGTGGGCTGCCGACCTGTCAGGGCCCTCGCCACATTAACCAGCTGACCCTATCATCCTCAACATTGCTCTGCCACCGAGCTGCCTGTCACTAACTCTGCCATTTGGCTTTCCAGAGATCTGCCAGAGAGGGCAGGCACAGCCACCTCTTAGTGTTGTTTATTGATTTCTGACCTGCCGCTTAATAGTTTTCCCAGTCCCCCTGAATGGCTTTTGTAAGCAATAGGGTTTGTACATCTCACAGATCAATACCTTTTATATTTACAATAAAATTGAAACGGCTTCTTGGTGGTGCTCGCAGCACCTCAGCATTTGTCATCCTTCTGCAAGGGAAAACTATGTCATTATCTGAATTAAAACATTTATTTCTGATTAAGAGAGTGTCCTATCTCATTAATTTCCCCCTTTCCAATACGAGGGGAATGGAATCCTATTGATTTTTGCACTTTTTACACGTCTCCACTACTGGGAAGATAATTGAGAAGTTAGCCAGAATAAATGAAGTTTCTAGTCTTGCAGGGCAGCCAATACCTTGGAAATGTGAGGTGTTTTTGTGGGAGCAGGCCTTTAATTTTGTGCTGGCAGAAGACAGGGGGACTGAACAAATTGGATTAAGGCTGGGGATAAGGGGGGCTGAGGGTCAGAGGAGGTGGAGAGTGGGTGGTCGGAGGTGCACCAACACTGTGTGTGTATGTGTGCAGAGGGGTAAACTCAGTATCTCAGCAATAATAAGACTGCTCCACCACCACCACCACCCCCACTACTACAATTTTAACACTGTCAAGTCTCCTCAGGAAGCACAGATTAAAGCATCTTAAGGCCAATAATGATAAGTTGCCTCCCCCAGCTTATTGTTGAGGAAGAATAGAAAGACAGTAATCAATGTTTGAACTAGACCTTTCAACACAGCGGGTCTCATTGATTAAGCATTATCAAATTAATGAGACTGAATTAAGTTGTAGCTGTTTTTTGTTTCATACTGCGGGAAAACATGTAATGAGAGAATATTTTAATTTTGCAAGCATAAAGTTGTTTTCTAATTTTGCAAATTATTGCTAATATGGTAGTAATTATATATGGATTAACCTACAAATGTTTTAGTTGTTTGTACATTAAAGATTTAAACCTAATCCAATTGGCGATTTAATGATTATCTGGGAATTTACATATTTTAGGAGCATAATAAAGAAATGTATTAAGTGCAGGTAAAAAAAAAATATTATATCTTTTTTGTCTCTAGGAGAAAACCTTATTTTCTGACAGATCTGGATGTCCTTATTTGCAGCTTTTGCGTCTGTTTATGATCTCATAGTTCCATTTTGCTCCATGTGACCAAGAGAAAGAGAGAAAAGTCACGAAGTTGAAATGTGGTTAAATGTTGTACGCTTGCAGTGGCATGGCCGGTGTGCAGATTTTGAGAAGGCAGGGCGGCATGGTCAACTCCAGTTTGCACAAGCCCAGCGCAGCTGATGTGGGGGTCATGAGAGGGGTGACTGAACACAGCAATTGGACCTCACAAACACTGAAAGAGGCCAGTGCCGACCTACCTCTGATGCTGCCCGATCTTGCTTCGGGGACTGAGAGAAAATGTTGTCGGACTCGGAGAGGGCATCGTCCATCAAGGCCCCAGTCCAGTTGTCAGCTGGCTGATTGTGAGAGAAAAGAGAGAGTGAAAAGAGAGAGAGAGAGAAACAGTCCCAAGAGTCCACCAGAAAGGCAATTGTAAGAGAAACTGGAGAGAAAGAAGCAAGGTATGAGAAAGAGAGGAAGACAAGGAGAGTATAGTCTCTTTGCCCATCCACTGACTCACTGCCTGGCTTTTGGCCACAGGGCCCCTGAACAGATACATTCCTCTACTCCATCCTTCCACTCTTCAACCATACCTCTCCTCTCTCTCTCATGAAGAGCCTATCCGTTTTTCCTCTCTATTATTACATCCCTCTATCCTTTGGCCCTCTGAAGCCTGATCTCTCTCTCTTGATCCAGTGATCCCCCGTCCTTCCATCCCTCCTTCATGGACAGCTGAATGTGAGGCTGATAGGCCGTGGAGTAAGTGGGGCAGCTGCCAGCGCCCTGCAGCAGAACCATCTCTGACAGGCCACTAATTCAACCGACAGAGGAGAAACCTCAACCAAACACTCAAATTATAGGTCCAAAGAGAGGGGAAGAAAAGTTTAGAAAATGGGAAAATGAACTAAGAAAGGCAGAGGTGGTGGGTTAAGGTCTGGGGAAAAACATTCTCTTACTTTGAAGGGAAACAAGAAAGACATGACGCTCCAGGGATGGGGTTTTAATGAGAGGCTTAAAAAGAAATCAAGGAATGGAGACAGAGAGCGAGATTGTATTTTGGAAATCTACTGATATTTGTTTGGTTGTTAGAACAAATAACGGATTTTCTAAAGAACCTGGACCTGAAATTCAGTTCATTTCAAAACTTCAGTCCAGGAACGCAATCAAACTTTATCATTTAATTGAACCAACATCTTTGAAAGGGACTGGAAGCTATTAGTAATGGGTAACATCACAATAATAGCAACAATATAAAACAGTTTTACCAAGTGGACATCTGTGCATCTGATGTTGGAAATTCACGATTGCTGTTTTCCTTGAAATCATAACTACAATACAATAAGTACTACAGGTAATGCTATCAAACCTTATGTGACACAACAACAAATGATTCAGTACATTTTAAAAATGTAATATTATTGAATACTATATATAGTGTATGTAAAAACTTAAAGACAGGTTGAAATAGTAAAATAAATACGACCAAAATACGATATATCTCGTCTGCATCAGGGCAGGCATTAAAAAACATTGCACCGCCTCTTTCCATTTGTTTATCTGTATAAACGTACTCATGGCTGGCCAGGAGCAGTGTTCAATGAACAGCTTAATTTGTGGATGCATTTCTATGCCTAGAGTAATCTAAGGAGGGATGCAGAAAGGTTGGGTACATTCATCACAAACACAAGCTTAACATAAGTGAAAAATTACAGGATTCCCAATGACCTTCCAACCAATCAGGCCTGGTAATTACACTCATTCATTACGAAGGAAAGGAGAGATGGACGAATACAGAGATGACCCTTCAGGACAACAAAAATGTTTATAGATGGGAACAAAGAGAAAAATGCTAATGGCTCAGCTATCTGGCTGGATGGCCCTGAGACAATGCAGAATAATAATTTCCTATGATGAGCCTACTATAACCTCTGCAGAACAGTGCATTGAAGCCATTTTTGCTACAGGATAGGACAATGTTATTAAATACTAAAAATGGTGCATGCTACATTACTAAAACGATATATTCTGTGGAAATATAACAATAATATAATCGTACAATAATATGCCCACATCTTTATCAGTCAGACCATACAGATGGCACTTCTTTTACATAATTGGCATATCTATTTTAACTTATGAATTCATAAAATATCTGCATTTGTTTTGACACTTCATGCATTTTAGTATGATGTAATAATAGCACAGCAGATCAATATGTGGTGCAGAATTTAAATACACAAATACACGACCCTTATATTGTTATCGTTATGTTCCCTGTAACTTGGTATATTTCTGTGATGTTGGTGGTAAAGATAGAGTAGTTGACTTTATCATAGGATGATGGATGAATGGATAGATTTAAATTCACTTATTTTCTTCTTCTTAATGTTTATGTTTCAGTTTATTTTCTAAATGCTTTAGTGTATTTTACACACATTATTCCTGGTTTGGCCTGGTTTAGAGTTAGGACTGGGGTTATGTCCAGTTAGAGTGCCCTTTAGGATTATGAGAAGGCGAAGTGACACTTGACAACACTATTAAATTACACTTTAATTAATGTAATCTATAATATAATAGTCTAATTGAGTTTGATGTGTTGTTCTCCTTAGTAGCTTGTGATTGTGTCAGTTCCAGTGCTTCATCTCACACGTAAACTATATTTGTATCCAGTACTCGATTATTTTTTTTCTTGGCTAATAGCTGAAGCATGCACTGTATGCTTATTTCACATGCACCAACAACAAGGAAATTCCTTGCTAACTTTAAATCAAATCACTATCGCGCATAAATAGCAAGATGCTCCGGCACTGAACTTTTCGATTCATTCCATTTCCCAGACGATAGTATTTGACTGCTTTCCTCTGATTATGCAGATGATATTACTTTTTTTTTTCTTTGTCGATATGTGTTTAGGTGTCATTTGCAGTAGATGATGTTCTCATTGCTCAGTTTACCGCGCCCATAATAAGATCACCTGTGGTATGAATACATTTTCCCACTCTGCCCGTGTATTTGGATTTGCAGGGTAAATGAGTTTCTCTCAGCCTTGGAGAGACCGAGAGAGACAGAGAGAGGGAGAGAGAGAACACATCAAGCACGTTCTTAGATTCACTTTAGAGCTTGACACCTCTGTGCTCGGTCAGTAAATGGCTTTTCTACAGGAGGACGTGGGATAGGGGTTTGTGTGTGTGTGTGTGTGCATCAGCATCTGCAGATCTGTGTTTGAGTGTAGTTGCGAGACTACATGTGTGTTTTCTCATGTTTGTGTGTATCTTTTGTAAGTGTGCTTGTGTCATCTGTGTGTGTGTGTGTGGTTGAGAAGTAGAATTTTACAGCCACATCTACATCCAGCCGCCCTCTTTATATTCCAGCCTGCTCCCCAAGCTCAGGCCTCAGCTGTCATTATTCCCTGTCCATCCACAGAGAAGTTATAGTTGGCAAAAAACCCATCAGGTGGGCAGGACAACGGATAATTGAGGTGATGATCGGAGCTGTTCAAAGACAATTGATAGTGATGGAGACAGGGGGAGTGGGGAGCTCAGTCGGCTGACCGAGCTCTCCAGGGGCTCGGGGAGCACCAGACCAGAATGTGGAATAACACACAGCAGTGATACTGCTACTCTTGTAGCAAAAGAACAAAATGTTTCATTATTTATTTATTTACTGAAATTAAACTATAATATTCAGCTTTCAACCAAATAAAGGCATATTTTCTGTTTCGCTGGAAAAAAGTTACACGTTTTTGTCTTTGACAACTGCAGTGCAATATGTGCTGGCCCCGAGACCACCCTAAGCTTTATTAATAGCCCAAATCCCCTTCACCAACCCTGCCTCAATCACAGAGCAACATATTGAACTAGCAGAAAAAGCCATGACCTGAACATCATATTTCCACCAGCTCCAATCCGAGTGACAAGTTGCCAAACTTCAAAATCCCCCAGAAAATCCAGTTAAGGCAAAGCAAGTTGTAAAGGCGTTTTTCATAAGCCAAGGGACAAGGGGGAACAAATGGAGGTTATTACTTTCCTCTATTCCAAATAGCCCCCTGCTGTCTGGCTGAAATAGGCCTGGCAAAAAAATGTCTTTATATCTCACATCCATACCTGACATTGTACCTTAGATTTTTCTGCTACCCACTGACAACTTTTTCCCCCTAGTCTTTTTTCTCCATTTTTCTTTGACTGCACGCAAATGTTATCATCTAAATGTCATCAATTGTGTACAGATAAAATCAGCCCATAATGTTAGCACATAAGCAGATTGAGTAGTTTCAGGAACATGTATTTTCAAAGTCCTTGGATGTCTTTGCTCTTTGCTGAAAACTTTGGGTATTGCCAGCAAACCTATCTGTCGTGTTTCTGAAACGTGCCTATTTTACCTGACTTGCATGCAGGTGTTGTGTTTCTAGGAATCAATGGGTGGTTGAGTCCAAGTGTGAAATATCAATAACTCCATCACACATACAGTGACACCTCACACACAAAAAAGTCACATAAACACACACGCACAGTGCTTTTATGTTGCACAGCCATCGTATCAATAGGTCTCTCATTCGTACAATGGCGCGCACACGCTGTCACAGAGACACAGTATCAATAACTCAATATTTCAGGTGTCAGTCTTGTGTGGTGCACCATGCCCTCTGAGTGGCGGAGGAGGGAGCAGGTTGGCAGCAGAGGACGGGGAGGGACACTCCCTGACAAGGCCATCTCACCTTTCAATACCTCCACTCCGCTTGTCATTAGCTTGTACATGTGTGCGTTTGTGAACTCCTGGCTTGAGCTGGCACAGTCAGCACTATCACTCATACCTCCCTCTACCTAATTTCTACTTCACACACACCTCCTCTTCTCAACATTCTGCAGACTTCACCTTAAAGCTTGTTGATCTTGGAGGGCGACCTGTTTTAACTCCCCCTTATGACTCCCCCGTACCTCCCTCTCCGCAGTGCGATCCACCACCAGCCCTCGAGTATTGACCCAAGCTGTCACCCTGACCAACACCCCTGACCCCCCATGGCGTCAGGGGATCCATGGCAGGGCAGAAGGTTCAAATGATTTTCCTCCACCTTCCGCCATCCTGTTGTCCCACTGAGCTGATTGCTAATGACAACATTAGAAAAGGGCATAATGGATATTCCACAAACAATTTGGACCTCGGATTTGCAAACCTAAATATCTGCAGAAGTTACAAAAGGGTGATGGATGGTTGTTTTGTTTGTGTTTGCACAGACTGTAAAGTTAAAACAGGGAGGAGAAAAACGTGATGCCTTTGCGTGGCTTGAGCTTATATCAGTTTGTCCATAAAATATAGTGAACAGTAGAAATATTAATTGAATGATGGTCAGTTAAAATTTATTCTGAATTAAAATCTGCTGGCTCAAGTAGTGAACCAGTTTGAATCAAGACAGGGACTTTGTTACACTTCATCCCTCATCTCTCTCCTTTCATTTCTCTACTATCTATTATAAAAACTAAGTGCCTTTGTAAAAAAAATGATCTGTGCAAAATGCAGAACTGAAAGGATCAATAAAATATACTCAACAGATAAAAATCTGCTTTGAATCTGAAATACTTACAAAAGGAAAATGCAGCGGCTAAAACTAAACCATGTCTGATGCTAATACAACAGTGTCCGCAGTCTTTTATCTTGCACCTGGAGGATTAATGCCAATGTAAGTTTCTCTCTCAGTGCAACCAATAACATGCTGCCAGATATCCTAAAAGGATCCCCAGAGCAGCCCTGATGCTCCTCCATTACAGGCCTTATAATACCTGCCTAAGATATATGTATTTATGTGGCAGGAAATAACATTAAAGGGAATTGCCATCACAACTTTATAAATCACACAGGCACAAGGATGGCAGGTCTAAGAAAAGAGAAAAGGGGAGAGAGGCCGTGCCAAGGTGGCAGTAATGCTCATGAGAGGTATCCAATATGGCATTCATCACCACTGTGCAGCCACATATTGTCAAGGAAATGGGCTAAACTCTTGTTGGCCATATTTGGTGCAATCCCTCTCACCAAAACACATAGAAACAGAGGTTCAAAAGGCAGGAACGGCCACCTTGTTGATCCTACTGGTCCTACAGGTCATCCTGCTTCCTCATCTACTCAGAAAAACAGGGCAGATCTCCTCATTAATCAAAAGTTACAAACACACTTTGCTGTGTCATAACTCTTAGGCTTTTCCGTTGATTGATTCCTATACACACATACTGTCTTATTACCATAATGTGTTCTTGTGGCAAAAATTCTGGTGGCAGGGGTGGTGGGGTTTGTGGAGGGGAGGGGGCTGTTGCAAAGCAAGCGGGAAGTAAATAACAAATGGCCCAGACCTCACCTCATCCGGAGTGATTTCAATCCAACGTTCCATCATAGCTAGTGGAGAGAGGCGAGTGTTTGGGGTTTGGGCTATCAATTACAGATATGTGTAGGCAGGCAGACACTATCATTTCACTGATTGTCACCAGTCCACCGCAGTGACATCACGAAGTGATTCATCAGTCTATTTTCTGTGACACCCGGAGAAAGATGACATGCTAGGGCCTATGAAATTATGGGGGATCCTGAAAGGAGGGCTCTTTAACATGCTCGGGGGGCAAACACATTCTAATGCAGACATTTAACCTCTCTCTGCCAGCAATTGGTCTTGACTGACTCCGTCCATTCATTCGATTCAGCCTGAGCCTGGCTGCTGATGAAACTATCCGCACTATTTGTTAACCTGTGTGTCAAAAAATGTACAATAGCATCAATCTGTGGCACCGGAAACACCGAAAAGTAGAGTTTCACAAGTGACTTTACAAACAAAATATCAAGCATTGAAGAATATCTTTCTAATTAGTAACATTCACGTGTTACTTAAAATATATTGCATAATAAAAATATAGTAATGATTTTGATTATTATTTTGGAAACAAAACATAAGATTATTGTAAATATTGTAGATTAAATATAATTCTACAACAAATAACAAATGTGACTTAATGATGAAACAGTAAGTCAAGAAAGAAATTTTAGTGGACACATAACACACTTGATTATTGATTATTATTTTGAATTTTTTTTTTTGCAGAATAAGGTCAAGCAGAAAGGATTTATGACTGCATCTGATCATCTTGTATTTTTCTCCATATCCCATTTTGCCCATCCATTATGTGCAGTATGCAATGTCAGCCACTGATTTGCATCACACTATTATTTTTTTATTATTATTATTTTTAGTTTGTTTTCTTTGAAATAACAGAAAACAAAATGAAAGAGAAAATTGATATATATGACTCTTGTCAAATGTTTCCTTATCTAATCTACTGTCTGTAAAATGTCAGAAAGTCTGAGGTAATGCAGAAAGAGCAGAGTAACACTTTCATATGACTCGTTTTGTCCAATAAATTATTATTTAAAAAACCAGAAAATACACAGTTAAAATGCTGTGACTGTGTCAGTGTTTGCTATAAAAATTACTTAAAACCATTAATTGAATATATAGTTGAATATATAAATATATATATTACTGATCACTTGACTAATTGATTCAAATTCTAAAAGCAAACTATTCCAGAGGAAACATATTCTTGCAGTATCATAAAGACATCAGTTGAATAAGTAAATCTTCCATTCTGTCAATAACTAAATTAAATAATAACCAGTGAATAAAAAATATCATGAAATGCTCGGTAGACATGGCAGAAGGCTGACCATGGCAGCCCATCACAGCCGCACCGATTCAAAGGAAACAGAAGTAAATGTCCTGAGTCTCCTCGACTCTCTCACAGGTCATCCTTCCTCAGAGATTCATACCAAGCTGGCAGTAAGCACAGATGATACCAGCAGGCCAAACTTTATTCCTCCCCATTACAATTGCGTCTGTGTGCGGTGACTCTATCAATCTGCTGGCGGCTGGGAAGATTGCCTAATCCGGTAGCCAAGGGACTCTTATCATCAGTCTGCCTCTTCATTGTTTGTGTGTGTGTGTGTGTGTGTGTGTGTGTGTGTGTGTGTGTGTGTGTGTGTGTGTGTGTGTGTGTGTGTG
>JAUBNQ010000020.1:19666114-19701289 GCA_032353495.1 Ctenopoma kingsleyae
TTGTGTGTGTGTGTGTGTGTGTGTGTGTGTGTGTGTGTGTGTGTGTGTGTGTGTGTATGTGTGTGTGTGTGTGTGTGACCAGCCAGAGCCTCATTGGTGTGAAATGTATGTACTGCTCCTCTGCTTAACATTATCACCCTCATTTGTAAACACAGTCATCCATCAGGCGCCGGCCCTCCACTTATCCAAACAGATGAAGAAGGTGTATGTTCTTATAATTTGCTCTCATCTCAGAGAGAGACAGAATAATAATCTCTCCCTGATGTACAGTTGCCCCCCCCCCCTCCTCCCCGTTCTTCTTCTCCTTTTCATTCTCTCCTTTCCTCTCACTTATGGATAGTGTATTAATGAAGCGGCCTAATTTGACACCCCGCTGCACCGTAATGGATTAAAGCGTAACAGTGCCATCCGTCTGGCAGCCACAAATAAAGCATGCAGTATAAATATTGTAATTCATACCTGTGATAAGAATCATGGTGCCACCTCTTGCCTGTGTGATAATAATCTTAACCTGCTGATGTCTTGCAGATTGGAAAGATCCGACTGTGCTTGTGTGTGTATGGGTGTGTTTGAATTCTTGCTTGTGCTGCAAATAATATATGTACGGATGAACTTCCACCATTTATGTAAAAATGTGTAAATGTTCTTGTTTTCTACTCTGCAAGCCCATATTTTGTTTTTATGAGGCTTTTAATGAATACCTACAGTACATATGCTTGCTATTTGTAATATCTTTATGTATATGTTTTTTTCTTCATCAGCGTTTCTCACTTTTGTATTCTCATGTCAGTGTTCTTAAAGACGTCCTACTTGTTTTTATGCAAATGAATGTGTAAACAGCACATTCATTTGCATTTTCATTTGCTGATTTTCTGGAATTTTGGATGTGAATTAAATTGTCTATTTGAAAAAAACAAATGGGAAATTTACTTCTGAAACCAGGTCACCCAAAACGATTTCTCCTGCTTCGCAAATGTAGCCTTCCTAAGATCATCTTACCACTGTCATTGTAACCACATTTCATAATTCTCTTCCTTTTACTAATCATAATCATTATCATCATCATCATCTTCCAGCCTTCCACTGCAGCAGCAGGTGTCTTGACTTATAAAGAACAACTCTTTCTTTATAAGCCGCTCAGACTGTCAGCACTTTAGTCACGCTCTCGCAAGGAGCTTTTGTCCTCTCTTCTGATGAGAGCCGGACAACTGCGCTCCCAACTTTGTGTGTTGCCAAACATGGTTGACACGCTGAGATAGTCATCTGTAACAACTTTATGAATGGACATATGACACGTGGCAAGCTGCATGGGAAAAGATCAGCAAGACAGTTATAAGAGATGTTGCTGCCATCTGTTCAGGCTTCTATAGACCTTTCTGCAGAGATTTAGACTCTTACCTCTGCAGAAAATATTTCTCTGTGACAAATGTAATGTGTGTAGCCACCATTCTATTATAAAGAAGATGTGTAACTTTGACATATTTGGTAAGGTTTTACTTTACAGATTGTAAGGCTGTGTTGTTTCCTTTCATATTCTTGTAGGATGGGATCACTTACTGCTTAATTTGTGTTTTTGCAACCTGCTTTTAAATCTGACTCTCATACATCTCATAATGTAGCTGCTTTCATCAGAACATAAATTACTGTTTATTTAATTTCCAAAATTAACCTAATCCATTCAACAGCATTATGGTGGACTATTGTATTCAGAAGTGGACTTCTTGGATAAGCACTCGTACAAAGACGGCCTATCCCAACCGATGCTTTCTGAATAGCAAACATCCCAGTGCCTCCATTTGCAATGTAGATGTGTGTGTGTGTGTTCTCGCTCTCTATTGAATTGTTTTCTTAATCGTTTCCGTTGTGCCAAGAAGTAAAGAAAACAGATTGTGTCTGAAGAGCATTGAAAGTGCCAATGACCCCTGGTCGCGACAGCAACATTAGGACTGCCAGAACAGCAGATAGAGAGCCAGACAGGTCAACTGCTCTGTCTTGTCGTGATTGCTAGCACCAATATTTTCTTAAAGGGAGACAAATTTGGAATTTTGTATAGGCTTATTAAAGAATAGAGCTGTTTTTAGGAAGACACTTCACACTTTTGATTGACTTCCTCCATCTTGGTCTTTTTCTGTCACTCTTTACAGAATGCCCAGAAGTCTTTTCTTAAGACAAATCTCTCTCTCTTCTCTAACACTGATGATCACTTCCTGTAATATTGACATATTATTGGATTAGATGCCAATATTTAACTCAGTGCTTCTCTTATTAGGGAATAGAAAACTGCACTTTCCCAACTTATAAATGTACCGAACACTGCAGCAATGATCAAAAGGCCAAAACATTGTATGATTGGGAAGAATCCTAATTGCCTTTCAAACCTCTGTGGCATGTTCTATTTATTAATCTGAAAGTGGTTCCAAAATCTTGGGGATAATGAAAATATCTTTTATAAATATGTATGCAGTGAAGTCACAACATAATAGGGCCCTGGTGAAAAACAGGAGGCAGCAAGGCAGCTGAAGGATGAGGCGCAGGCCCTGCAGAAAAGAATGTTCCCCTAGCAGAAATTGGTTTAATTAATAGGACATTTTACATAATGATTACAGTGTAATTGCACCGACTAGCAGAGTGTCATTAAATATATCCTTGCTCCTTTACAACACCCTCCAGCTAAAAATAATGAGTTACATTGGAAATCACTATGCAACAGGTTCATAAATAACATTTAAGCCCATACAAGGCAAGTACTTATAAATAATAAATATTTGCCTTTTGTAATTGAAGAAAAAATGACTGCCTCTTTTTTTCCACCACTGCATGCTGCTTTCTCCTGTTGTGGCTGCAGAAAGGAGATTTTGCTCATTTTTTCCCCCTCTTGTAAGTGCTGAATAATTTATTTGCCAGCTAATAGTCAACACTGTCAATCCCTGGTGGTTAAAATATACCTGTGTCCAGATAAATTCAGCAGCAGGCTACAAAGTGATTATTCCCTGCTTCTAGATATTTTGTTGGATGCAGTCCCTGTATACACTGCAGTAAATCACCAAATTCCAATTACCTTCCTCTATAAAACAAGGCTCGTATTCAAATCAGGTCCCAAAGAGAGACAGAGATGGGGACAACTGAGCCCATGCCTGAGGGTGCTGACTGAATGTGTGCATGCATGAGTGTCTGTGTGTGTGTGCGGAGGGGTCGGAGGGTGGAATTTGTTTCTTTGTATAATGCTTATTCCATTTTACTGCAAAGTGGTACTGCTCCACTATCCCTGCAATAGCACTTTCATGCTGGCTGAGTTTTTATTGGCTTAAAAAGTTGGCTACTGAAATATTTTCATTAGTCTTTCTTCTACACGAGAGCCAGAAGTTTCTCTTGAATATCGTCCAAAACAGGATGAAAGAGTTATGCCATGATCAAGTGCCATGATTGCAGAATTACCAAAGCGGTGGTAATTGTTCTCAGGGGATTGTTGTGCTGTAAGTGGATCTATCAATCATTTTTATGTATTGGAGCTTGGAGGCAGATACTGGAGGCCCAGCCTAAGTCCTTTCTTGTGTTGGATGATTATCTTTCATCTTCAAAAAGTCAACCTTTCGAGGAATTAAGAAAAATGAAAAATTGCTTTGAAATGTTTTTGGAATTGCACTTATTTTTGTAAGAGTTTTAGAATAACAAAACATACTTAGTACCAAATTACAGAACTTTAACTTGATGAAAAAAGCATTTTGAAATATTTTAGTATTCAGACCGCGCCATGCTAGTGTATAGTGTATACTATTAGCTCACAGACATCCCAGGGATTTATGGTCATATCTCTTCATCAGCTTATCAGTGGAGCTACAGGATTAGTGGTGTCATCCAGTTTGTTGTCTCTTTGTCTTGTGTGAACTCTCTGAGACCATTTAGTGTGTGAGTATACATTATTATTATTAATAATGAATAATTGTATTCATATTATTATGCCAGTGTATAAGATATTTTATTTATGGTCATTATATGTTCTATATGTAAAATCTTTCATTTGTACAAAAATACAGCACCTACCTAGCACTTATAGTATATTAGAGTCCTCTCCACTGTAGTAGTGCAACTTTGCATCAATATACAGTATGTGTGTAAAATCTACTTTTGCTCGTCTTGCGCATCTCCCACATGCAATAATCTCTTTCATTCTCTCATCACCAATCTCTCATGTTGTCTTTGCTCCTCTCCTTCAGATCCTTCTATCCTTCTTGTCTCCACAAAAAAAAAAGGGTTTGATAGATGTCTGCCCGGGTGTCATCATCACACATGCAGATTCCCCTCGCACACGATTCACTTTTGATCACCTCTCTGGTACAGTGGTAGATAAAAAACATTCAAGATGATCTTGCTGCTCGTCTCCCAGCTTCTACGTGTATTAAATACCTCGTTTTCACTTCACACATACACACACAACCAACCGTGTCCCCTTCATACCTGTATTCCAGCAGCAGACACCATCAATGGATTGCATTTATGCAGAATGCATCAATAACCACAAAAACTAAGAGGCCTTGTCAGGAACTAGGAGTTGTCACAGGCGCAGGCAAACGATTCTACGCGGTGCTCATCTAAGCAGCAATCAGCCCGTAATCTGAGTATACATCAGGCCTCTGTGACATGGAAATTTCCTGCTCCTCCGCTCTCATTTCCAGAGGCAGTAATCACAGGGAGAGGCGCTCAACCTCACCAAAATGTATAAATAATTTTCATTCAAACATATTAACAGTCAAAATACCAGAATCCATCATGACAGAGCAAGCAGCATCTTAAGAAGCAATCAGGGCCTCTGCATGTGTTCTTTGTCTTTGGCAGCTGAGAGACAGGGTGCAGATTGCTTGTGCGAGCCCTGTTTTACATAATGGCCTACCCCCTTGGTGCTTTTAAACTTTCCTGACGATCCATTACATTTAGCAAGCTCAGTTCCTTACCTTTCTTTAATATAATGCTTCCTTGGGAAGAAGATCTGGACGAGGGCTTCAAGACCTTCTTATTAAGGCAGGCATGTGGGCCTCCATCCATCTTCCTCTACCAGCAGACACGTTTATGTTCCATGGACAGGTTATGTACCGCCATCTTAAAGAGGGAAAACTTGCCCTTTTTACCTCATTGGGAAAAAAGTATTTTAGAGACGAGTTGGCAGCTTTCAGGGTTGCCTGGCCAGAAATATCCTAAATGACAGTGGACTCTCAAATTGTATGTTGTTCTCCATGAAGCTAGGTCGGATCGTTTTTTAACAAATTTAGATGGAAGACAGTATTAAATAGAAACACCTCGTGCTGCCGTGCTGTCATATGTTCAATACATTTATTTATGAAGATGTAAAATGGCATAAACGAGGCATAACACCATCTCATTAAAGCACGGCAAAATATCCCTTTTTTCATGCCAGAGGAGAAAAAGGATGTTAGCGCTATTCGCGGGAGGTGAAAATTACAGCAGGTTGAGCTTGGAAGCCACCCGAGCTTGACAGGACATGGGCTGCAGTTTTATGTCACGTCGTTTATCTGCAATTTATATTTTCTATGACCGCATTGTCTCTTTCAAGAACCTTTGGAAAATACACAGGCTGTAAAAACAGCCACCTTTTGTCTGCAATGTACCTTACAAATGCTAATGTTTTTGTAACAGTTGCAGCCTCATAATGATTCGCAAACACCTTTTGCATGATATTTCTTTATAATATCTGTTTAAATGACTTTTCCTGAGCAGCAGATGTGGGGTCAGTGAAGGTGGAAACCTGAGGAAAAATAGGCGAGTAATGAAACATTCTGAAAACGATGTAAAGCTAGTGAGGGATGGCCTCATTGTCGACGATAAAGCACACTGAGAGAAGGCAAACACCCATGGATCACAACCCTTTTCATTACAACAGTAAGAGGATCCATACTTTCCATTTCTCACCATCGGCTTTGAGCATTAAAATCAAAACTTTTATGTAAAGTTCCATAATAAAAAGAATAATAATGGCTCTGTGTGTGCTTGCTGATTAATGGGTTGGATCCTATAGTAGTTGTGTGCAGACAGAGATGAGCTTATACTTTCAAAGTGTGTTTGTAGAATTAAACTGAAAACAACCATGATATACTAGGACACTGTCTGATCCAAACTGCATCCTGAATCACATCAGTAGTAGATGTAAAAATGGACATCAGCATCATCTTGTATACCGTTCTAGTCATTCTTTTCTTTCTTATGTCCTTTATTCAACTGGATAAAAAACCTTTTCAGATGGCAATCTCTTTTTCAAGAGAGATTTGGTCAAGATGGCACCATAGGGACATTAATATAACAATAAATACAACACAGAAAACGTAACTAGGCTAAGACAACTGCCGCACACAGTGACACAGTGGATTGTACATAATCTGTATTTAAGACACCTAAACAAATGTGTTTTAAAAATGACTAATAAGAACAAACCAAACAGCGCTAATTGCATATGTTCAATCAGCTCAGTAAGCTACAATACTCGTACACATAGTCCCTTTTCACGTGAAAATTTACCATGTACTGTGTGTCATATCAGAATTTATTAAACAGCAAATCATCATGGCAAATTGAAAATGCTTTCTCTTATCATGTATTTGACAGAAGAAAGCATTTTTCGCTTCTCTTTTCCACTTCTTTCCTCTTCCTCATGTCTCTCTGGACCCATGGACTATGAGGGCAACAAGGAATTATAGCTCAGTGAAGTGCAGTGGGAAAGCCCCAGAGATTCATAGACAGTCTCAATGATAAAGTCCAGTCTGGGAGAATCGCTACAAGTGCAATAACAGCAAGAGAGGGTCACAATAAAGTTTAGTTTAATGACAAGAACAAATAACTTTAACATTTGGCTGGGGCACTGAACCCCTTCCAGGAGATCGCATCTGATAGATCAGCGGGCAACTGGCCGTGACTGCTGGGCGATTGTGCTCGGCTTTTCGGCCCTAGTGATGCATGCGGGGTCTCGTGGCAGGTGTCCATTTTATAGAGTTATTCAGTTGGAAATGCTGGACACTGGCTGAGACTCAGAATGGGGCGGAGTGGCCTGGCCAGATTATTGTTACTGCACAGCTGACGTGTCCCAGGCTCCTCTCTGTGCAGCTATCTGGCCCTGGGATCCTACGTAATTGCTAACCTCTGAATAGCTAACAGCCAGCGTATGAGGTGATATCAAGGCTACTGCTGCAGAGCTTGGACAGAGTCCTGAGGACAGGGCCACTTAGACACTAATCACCACACAAATGACACAGAGCAGAAGAGGAATTGTAGATGACCAGCTGCTGGTCAGTTTATTCTTCCCTGTGTGCTCACACTGTTACTGGCAGATATTTACTGTACATTAGAATTATGTATTTGATGATTAATCTTGCATAGAGATGCCACTAACACTTATTTTTCTTATCAACTGAAATGTGTTAATTGTTTTTGTGATTAACTGATTAGTTGTTTATTCCGAAAATGGCCCAAAATTGTGAAAAAGTCTCTATACAATTAATGCAAGGTGTGGGGTTATGCTTTCAAATGTCTTGTTTTGTCTCACCAATTCTCAAGAGCCCAGAGTACTCAAACAAACCTTTCCATTTGGACAGCTAGATAGTATGATAATTTTGTTGGAACTAAAGTAATTAATTTAGAAATAATTGCAGTCAACTAGACACTTAAACTATCATCAACTATCAGCTAAAATTGCAATAGAGTAAAACAAACAACTCCAGTGATAGATACTTAAAAAAAAGTAAAGTTCCTCTTCTGTCTTACATCAACACGTTGACAGCATATGCTCATGTTGTTAACAGCATGGGGCACTCATGAGAAAAATCTATGGATGATAACAATATTCAATTTGCAGCCACAGCACCCTGTGACAACCTACTTAGCCCCAGTGAGTGATGAGCGCTGATCGCCCTGAGGTGTTGCTGATGGCTGCATGGGTCTGCTGGGCAGCTGCTGGCCTGTGGCTGGATCAGTGGGTTCAGGCAGGAAGCCATATTGTCAAAACCAGCAGGAGAGGAGGCCATGAGGAGACAAATAATGGAAGAGAAATACTGTGCAGGGGATCATTCTCTCACACCTAAGCAAAGATACTAGATAGCAAGTCTAATCAAGATGGTTGAAATGTGCAGGATGGGGATATTTAAAATGGAAAAGCAGCTCATACCTCTCTCAACAAACTGACCTGAATGCATCCCTGATGCTAGGTCTCTCTATTTGCACTCACCCATCCCAGAAACCCGCCTCTTGGTTATTTGTTGCCACATTTCTAGTTTACACGGCTTGAAAAGAGCCATTCAGGTCAGCTATTGTTGAATGCAGGCCTCATATGCAGATCCGTTTGAAGGGCCATTATCCAAAAAGAATGTGGGAGACAGAGTGAAGACAGGCTAGTGACAAATGATCAACCTCATAATAGGATCTAAGACACACTTACCATGCTAACAACACGACGCACAGAACGGACGCGCCCCCCGTTGAAAACAAACAATGTGCTTCCAATCTATCATCGTTGATGGTGTCATCATTACCCATCAATGGCCATGCGGACATCAGCATGACAATGCAACATGCAGGGGCCACATTAGTACGACAGATTATTATCATAGAGAATGTGCTACAAATCTCTTATGGAGCATTATAGCCGGTGTGGAGAGTAACAAACAAACAGATTTATGTCGTGGTCTCTCAGTGGACGCAGCTTGGCTGAGCAGAGAGTGTGTGCACGTGTGTGTATATTTGTGCGTTGGAAAGCTTTGCAGGTGAAATGTTGTGCTAATTCTGTACAGGTTGAGCTAATGTCAAGCCCCTGGGTCCTGTTCTGTTGGCAAACTAATTGGTGATTAGAGATATAATTAAGAGCAGCTTTGACACAGACACTGTCCTCCCCCTCCTCAAGCTTTTTTTTTTTCAACACACACATATACACACTTAGACTGCCCCAGCCACCCAACCCACAAAGCCCTCCAGGCCACTTCCCATCGCTGTTTATGGTGCTTCCTCCATTATCCGACAACAAAAGGAGTCCTCAACACACAAGACTCCAGCCAGCTGTGCGCCTGACATGGCGGGGAATGCACAGCCCCTCTCCAGCGACAATAAAAAGAAACTTGAGTTTAAACAAAAAAAGTTACACCATATTTGCTCAGACTAACTATGATGAAAGGCAATGAAGACAAGGGCTCCTCATGTAGGTATCAATATAAATATTACTGGAAGGTCAATTAATATGTAAATTAACTCCTCCATTTAATTAGCTATTTAACTATTTTCCAAGGCATGGACATATTAAATCATGCTTAAAGACCCCTCTAACTAGCCTCCTGACAATAGTGCCAGGGAGTCGTGGGCTCATAAACTACCGGCTTGACCTATAAAGAGCCCCGAGTCTGCTAATTCCATCTCAGCCTAATTTTATGACTTGCATAAAATAACCATAGTGCAGCTTTGTAGCTGTAAAGAGGATATGGGTAATAAAACGGAGCTGGGGAAAGCATCAGAAATCTCCTCTTCACTAGTGTCCTCATTTATTATTCTATTATTCTTTGCAGGGTACCGGGCTCATGTGAAAGACAAATGACCTTATTATATTAAATAATTTGTGAGGATATTAACCGTTAATCACACATAAACAGCATTTAAAAGGTATTGATTTTCCAGTGCTCTCAACAGCTTGTTAAATTTATGTCCAATAACATGATAATAGATAATCAGGTGAAAGATACTTATCTGTAGGGGACAAAGGAAAGGTAATGGGCATTACTGACCCTGACTCCACCATATATGTCTGTGCCACTCTTTCTTACCTTCTAACAGGTTTTTGACCTTGAACACTTAACTTCAACACTGATTCATAGCCACATGTCAGATATGAAGTCCAGCCAGGGAACTTTGTTTTAGGTCATAGATTGTACGTTTTAACTTGCCTATGTTCCCTGAGAGTGAAAGAGTCATGTACAGTATGATTAATGTATTTCAACTGTGTACTGAAATCTAAAAAACCTAGACTCACTGCAGTTTTATAGGAAAGTTCAAAGCAAATTCTAGGGCTGAAAGAGTAAGTTAATTGATTGATTTAAAGAAAATTATTCTGCAAGCATTTTAATAATTGACTGACTGAGTAATTTTTTAAGCAAACGTTCCAAATATTCTCAGGTTGCTTCTTCTTTTTGATGTGAGGCTTCGTGGCTTGTCACCATTTCATGTAATGGTAAACTGAATGTCTTTGGGTTTTAGACTAATCCTTAAAAAAAAAGCACAACAAATACATTTGTTAAGGCATTTTTATAACTCATTTTAATAGATTATTAAAAATAAAATATTCAGCAGATAAATTAGTGGAGAAAATAACTCTTGCTCCCCTGAGTTAATTCTAATTGTATATTGCAATACTGACTTAGTTGCAGCCTGCCCGTGTGTTTTTATCGATTCGACTGGATGATTTGACCAGTGTAAAGGGATAGGAAAAAAATGATCAACAAACACAAGTTGAGTTAAGACACAACTTTACAAATACTGTGTGTAACATGTCTTAGCTTGCCGAGCCACAATGATGACCTTTCAATGTCACTTTATCAGACCCAACAAACTTTGGGTGAAAAGTTCATAACTGTTTCTTTGTTTCTGAAACAGCCTAACACTTCATCAGAGGCATCACTTTTTGCATGGCATCGCTGACAGCTGTATTCTGATCTACATGATTACTTTTTGATGCAGCTTTTCCCCTCCTCAATGTGTGTGTGTGTGTGTGTGTCAGGGAGAGTGAGAGGGAGAAACAGGGATTGCGTGTGTGTGATTTCTGTGTCTCTCTGACCGCCCGCAGATACCATTTAGGTTTGAAAAGTCCTCCAAGTTTCTGTTGGGGAAGCTTACTTGCCACAATAATAAATTTGCAGCAGGTAGCAGGGAATAGCGAGTGGCATGCAAATCCGTCTTGGTGTCCCTTTGGGGCCCTGCTGCTCACTGCGGGAGAAAATGAAGCCATGCTGCTCCAAACACTGTCTCTCTTTCTCTCCTGAGCCTAAAGTTAATTTCAGTAGAGAGAGCCAAGTAGGGTGTCGACTGGTCTCTTTTCTCCAGCCATGTAGACACACCGGGGCTTGTTCCAGAGATGGATATGTGAGAGGATGGACTCACACTACCTACGTGACACTGGCCCTCTTGATTCATTATGACAGGCCAATCTTTTATTAGCCTGGGCTGCGTATTCAAACCCTATCAAGAAAAAAAAGTGAAGCTGAATTTTCTGTGGATGAACACAGCAGATTTATTATGCAGCACCTCCCCCATGACGCCCCACATGGAGGCAGGTAGTTATTAGCCTCATGTTTTTGACAGATCTGGTTATTTGATATCCATGTTAACTGCGACACATAGATTGACATATATAACCGCACACAGCATAGTGCTTTGCAAATGATTATTTTAAAAGACATATGTTCCCTAGGACCTTTTTCAGTGTACTCTTTCCTCCCTGACTGAAAAATGGTACCAAAAACATCCACTTTTACTACTACTAGCAGATTTCAGAACAATAAATGAATACAAGGGTGGACGGAAGAGTAATTCAATTACTCTGTGGCAGTGCAGGCCCGGTTTTATAGTCTGCTCTCTGCTTTGTGAGCACATCCACAGCTAAATGAACATGGCAGGCAGCGGTCATCTTCCCTTGTTGTTACAAGATACGGTAGCTGTTAGGCTGCCTCAGTAATAATATGAACCAGACCCTGCGTTCTCAGAGTATTTATGAGGCATATTATTATATTATAATTTGGTGAAAGGATTTCTTCTTTTAATGAACACAGTTCTGGCACCAATAGTGGCTGTTTCATTATACTTAGAAATACTTAACACCTCTTAAAATTTGCAGCTTCTTCAACTTAGAAACTCAAAGTAAATTATGTTAAAAAAGATATAAAAATGTAAATGTCCAAACACATCCACATTTTCCTCCACGTATTACATACAATTTAATATATGTAACAATTATGCTTGCTCCTATTAGGCAATGCATTGATTAGTCAAAATCATTGACTTTACTTCACTTTATATTTTCACTAATATTTCATGATAAAGTACCAAACATTACCTACACCTTCTCCTTTTTTTTCTCTTACTTGACTCTAAAATTAATATCTTTGGGTCACTCAGACAAAACAAGTAATTTTAAGATGTCTGCTTGGGCTTTAGGAACATGAAATGGGTATTTTTCACTTTTATGACATTTTATTAGCCAGACCAATAAACTATTGATTAAGAAAATAATCAGAAAATAGGGACATATTTGCACTTGTGTTAGAACTGTATGGGTAATGTTGATGTAGTAACACTCTTTCACATATATTTTTTGGGTATTACAGATGAGAAAGCTTAACCTAAACAGATTTTTTAAAATTGAATTTATTACTATAGAAAGTCCCTCTCTCCTATAATTCCATAAATGCATATAATAAATCGATTTGAATTACCCTTTTAACAGTGGGGTCCAAGCCTCATTTCCAATGTGAGTCTAACATTTCCTGACTGGGCCTTTCCGTGGCTGAAGGCTGTCTAGGCAACTAAGAATTTCTTAGTCAAAGGTGTCTGTCCACAGGCGCCAGCGATGTCTGCTTTCCATCAGCTCTGAGTCCTATCCCAGTCTTTCAAAAGCAATGCTTCTGTAAAATAAGTCCAGTCTCTGTATGACAGGGAGCTGGCTAACCAGAGAATCAAGACTTGTAGTGCAGCTGATTCTGAGGCTCCACTGCGACAGTGTTGGTGGATGGATGTGCTCTGATGTTGGGCAAGAGGGGTAAACTGTATTGATCTTGATCCAGTCTCATTTTTGTAAGCAGATAGCATTTCACGCTGTGTTTGGGTACCATTTTGATGGCCCCTGACAGCCCCTGCTGAATGCTGTCGGAGACTATTTGACAGGCTGGACATGGGTGGGAGGAAGGGGAGAGAAAGGGAGGAGGTAAAGGAATGGAAGGAGGGAATGGCAGGAGGTGTGGGGGGTATCTGTTCAGCTCAGTGCTGGCTAGTGACAATCGCCTCAACCTTGGAATCAATTCCCTCTGTTTACAGACCATTTCACAGCCCCTTACCTGTAACATCACTTGAGTCAGTCCCACATATATAATGGTTGAATTAGCATAATGGCTAAAGCAAGTCCCTAGACTGTGAACACATAGCAAATGTCAACATGTTCTCTTCACTAAGCCAATTAGCAGTCATTAACAAGCCTTGTTGGCTGCAAACACAAAGTTAAAGACAATTCCAAACAGCATCTCTCTCCAACCCCCTTTTTCTGTGTTAGATGGTAATAGATGGAGCGTAGAAACAGAAATGTTAGTAAGCAGTCAATCAGCTTCTTCTGGTTCATCTTCAGTCTGCCAGCATATTCAGCCTTAAAGGTAAATTGTTGTGGCCATATTAACTCCATACCTGAATCTACCTGGGGGTAGTGTCCTGCGGCTACTGATCTGGCTTACAGCAGCTTGTGATTCGACTCCATTTAGTAGTGGACAACATGACATTTATTCATTAAATCAAACGTATTCTTTCAATTTACTGACTGACGTGAAAACATAGCTTCAAAGATTACAGATTAAATAACTTCTTTGTCTACTAGAATTATAGTGTGGTAAGGACACAAAGGTTGGCAGGCATTTACAGATCATTAAGTCCAACGTGCTCAGCATGCTTAGGAAAATGTAATGAATTCAAATGCATGTTAGGAGATAGCATATTCACTTTTTGACTCAAACCATTTCCTCACTTGCATTGTCTTTGGACATCTGGCCATCTTGGATATGCAAGCGAATTAGTGATCAGATGATAAACACGGGAAAGCTCATTAAACAATATTTGCCTACTTAAATACCTTCCAAAATAATGCAGACAAATGCAGTCAACTGAAAATTATTATGATAATAATTAACTACACAACTTGCAGCAATGTTTGTTTTTACACATATTTTTGCCATGCTCTTATACATACTGTATCTTAAGCATTTAGCCCATGGTAGTCCTGTAAAAACTGAACAACAATAGTGTGAGTGTTAAGTAAAGGCCTTGAAAGTGTTGTCTCAAAATTGCAGTGGTAAGCAAGGCCAAGAGACAACAATTCAGGACCACACATCATCTTGAATGGCCTTCAAGAACAGCTAGCCATGTACTTGTCAGATGAAAGTTCTCCTGTTTGTGAAAAGTTCCTAAGATGTCAAAAGAGGCCACAGGTTTGTCAGTTTTATACAAATGAATGTTAATTATATGAATGTGGTATTTAGGTAAGAGACTGTACTGTACTTATACTGTTGTTTGTAGCTACGGGAGTTTGCAAAAACCTGATTTTTTTACAGTAGATGTGTAGTTTACAGGAGAACTCTTACTTACTACCCTCACAGCCACAGATAAAATGACTTGTACTTACAAGATGCATTTGTCCTAGAGCCTTGAAAAACAGAATTGAGCTGGTCAATAAACAGACACAGATCTAGAGAATTGCTGTTGTATGAAAGGGACATAAGTCTGTCTATCTCTAGCTGATATGCTACTTCATTCTGATAGTGCTGCCAGTGTGTGCATCTAATCTGGAACTGAACTGAACTGAACTGCGTGCTAAGATGAGTGCAGTGTTAAAGTTTTTATGGTGGGGAATGTCACCAACGTCAAGCATTTAGATGGGTGCATAACCAACAAAATAGATCTGGGCTTGAGGTATTCTATTTTTTCATGTCTTTTCTATTGTTACATGGATGAACATGATTTTCAGCTGTTTACCCGATAATGAGCAAGAAAGATGACTCATAAAGCTTTGAAAAAGAAGAGTAAGCACGCATAATTACACTTTTGTCAATTTTAAAAATTGCTCCCAAGTTGTTCAGTTTGCTTTTTTATGTCTACATTACACTACAGCCTAATTATTTTAAACACTGGCTCTCTGTAATTACTTCAGAAATGCATCTCAAATATCTATATTCATTTAACCCATAATTATGTAATAATAACCCTCTGGGAATCGCCACATAATTACACTGCAATGTGTGGTCTGCAAAACATTTTACTACTTTACTTTAATAGTAATTATTCAACCTTGATACAATCCAGACTCATGTCAAAACTGTCAAGTTCATTTTGCATAACCCAAGGCTTTTGCCTTGTTTATTTGATAAATATTTTCTTGTAAAAACCTCAGATGGAGAAGGTTTTGTTTTTCGAGAATACTCCTAAACTGTTTTACATTGACTATGTTTATGTATTGTAATTGGATTTCAAGCTTAAATTGCATAAATAGTGATTATGTGTGTTTTCTCAAAGAATTTTTCCCCCATCATTTCCCATGTTGGGGCAAAACAAATTAGTCACTGCCTTGTGGAAAAGTCACCAACGGGCCTCACCTCACGTCTGCATCAGAATGCAGTCCACCGTCTGCTGCCCTACCCGGCTCAGCTCAGTTCAGCTCTGTGGCCAGCCCGCAATGATAAGTCACCCAGCCAGCCAGTATTGATTGGGGGTCCTCAAGGCTTATACAAAGGAAAGGAGGGAGGTGACTGATTGTGTTTTACAGAGGACATTATCACTCCACTCAACGCAGGAGGGCAGACAGAAATTCCTCGGCCAAGAAATGGAGACGACCACCCGGGCTGGGAGTATATGACTTGACTCACTGAAGCGCTAAGTCCAATTTGAAAGCCAAATTGTGAGGCTAAGAACAAAGAGGAAAAAGAGAAATGGTTACAGTTTGTCTGGTGATTTTTCTTCCTTAAGCACTGACCAGTCTACACAATACTACCCTTTCTATTTGTTGCATTTTCTATAAATTCATAAAAGCACGACAAATTGCCTTCTTCTGTACATGATCTGCATGTTCCAGCTTTCTTTCATTGTGTCAAATGGATCTAGTGGATGACTTTGTCAAAGGAACGCCGCAGATAGCAAAGTACTGCCCCACACTTGCAGCAGTGAGCGGATAAATCTGTTTATTTTGGGAATTTAACTTAGCCATTTTTTATAAAGGAGATTTGTGCCAGAGCACAGGCTTTGGTGTGGTTTCTATCAGTTCTACATGCAGATTAGATGTGGATCAGGGTGAGACCTGCTCACACTGACTGCCATAATCCACAACAGTGATGATTGTGACTGATAAAAAACTGCTTCAGAATGGTGCTGTTGAGTTCCCTCTCCTCTCCTCTCCTCTCCTCTCCTCTCCTCTCTTCCTTTGATCATTTCCTGCCTAAATAAAGCTTGCACTCTCCCCGAGTAATCAGGCAAGAGTATCAAGATCTAATAGACTCACGCAAGCTCCCTCATCAGCCAGGTGCAATCTGAGGCTGTTGCTGCTTAACAAGGAATTAAACATTTTTCCATGCTGCTGCCAGCACTTTAATTGATTGATGCTAAAAGTTTGGAAAATAAACGCCTGGTGCGTCAAGCGTGGTACTGTTTCCCAGGCCCTACCGGACCCTGCAGACAGAAGAGCTCTGGATTAGAAATGGCAGCTCGCATTTTCAGCATCAGCCGGCCCTGTCATCTTGGCCCAGCTAGGATGGGAGAAGGTGTGAGTGTGTGTGGCATGTGTGTCTGCGACTTCATGTGGTGAGCATCGGCTGAAAGACACATGTACTCGAAATAAGGGAATCAATAGAACACTTAATGAACAATTAGGAGAACAGCTGTAGGCCTGTCAGACACCCATCTGTACACAGATCTGCTCAAAGAGAGGGAGAGAGTGAGGCCTTGCTACAGCTTTGAGGCTACCGCTCCAGGAAATGTAAAACCCCCACCCTCCCTTTAGCCTATCTACATCCATTTACACCCTGGTACCTCCCTCTGTTCCAAGCTGTAAGAGCCTGCCCAATTTAGCCAACCAGACCTCCTTCTCCTTCTATCCCTCACCTCACATTAACAGGAGAAGCCGCTAAAGATATGGAAATGACAGAGGACTTCCTTCAGGCTTGTATTAGGGAGGGGGATCGATAAATTTGACAATCCATGGCATTTAATTAAAATGGCTGCCGGAAGCTAGGCAGTTTGTTTTTCTGTGTGGGGCCTGGCCCGGCGTTTATTGCTCAAATGAATACATAAGTGTATTCATAAGCACCCAGTACATTAAATCCACCTCACTCTTTGAGATGGGTTGGAGGGTCTTTCAACTTTGAATGCTAAGCAAGATGAAATTAATATCTCCACTTCTCCCCCCAGTGACTTTTAACATATTCTTGATGCATAAAGAGATATCCCCCTCAACGAAGGCACTGACAAATGAATGTCGACCCCAGTCGGCTCTCCTGATTTGCCTGTCTGTGACAGTGGCGACCTTATGTGCCAGTCAGGACGAAAAATAGTCAACAGCAAACGTATACTGACAGAGGTGTTGGATAGATAGGTTTAGCCTTCGTCTGGGCGTCTGACGTTTTTACGTGTAGATCAGCAGGCTATGACTGACAGCTATTATGGTTAACTAAGCACGGGGATATGAGAACAGTATCAGAGGATGGGCAAAGTCTGATAATTGACCTTGTACAGCCTCTCCGTCGTTCTTTATTAAAACTTCATTTAAAGAAGAACAACCCCGGGTGGCTGCTGCTGAAGACTCTTTATCTCTCGTTCCCTCAGCAGCCATAATGGATTACATAGGAATCCATTATGCATTCCACACAAGGAAGAAGTAGGGCCCAAGACCTGCTTAAAAATATATTTTTAGTACTGAAAATTAATGTGTTCACACAAGCCAGTGAATCATTTTAAATGTTCTTTTTTAGTATTTTAGGTATATGTGTTGAGAAGACCTATATTTCAATGAGACTGTGGGCCCACTGGTGTGAGAGTAATGGCCATGCTAATTTATTAATGATTTTAGCTATGTGCTTTTCTGTGTTTTCTCTTGTCGTTGTTGTATTGTTTAATACTCTGTGCACCTCTCTTGTACACTAACTGAGTTTAAATATCATCAAGTTGCAAATAATCAGCTTTAAAGCACTGACACTTTAACACAGTTGTCAGGTTATTTCAGCACCTGCTTTCCACTGCAGTGCAACCACCCCTGCAGAATATATTTAGGTCAAGATCTTTTACATCTTCTACAGGCTACAGACTGTAGTTTGTAGAACATCTTTAAACCTGTTATGTGCTGGTATGTGCTGAGCAAATTCAGTCCAGTGTGTGAATGTGCTTTTATGTAAATAAAAGGACCAAGCTAACTAACTCTAAAGCTGTAGTTAGTGAAATGACATGTCAGCACTTATAATAACCAACAATTTCAGACAGTTGACTGATGAGTAGAACATATTAGATCGTTTGGTAGCAGATATGTTACAGTGACATTACAGAAATGCAGAAAAAATAATATGCACTATAAGTTCCATTATGAGTTTTACTACCAATATTCACCTACTGCATTTTGCACACATCTCTCACCTACAACACTGATCCTACTTGCATTTTTTTGCCACTGTCCATTTCTATCTCTTTCTCTCTCTCTCTCTTACTCACAAATACATTCTCATACAGTGTGCCAACTCAGCAGACTGCAGCTTTAATATTTGCCTTGGACAATGGTCCACTCATTGTCCACTCAAGAGTTTCAAAATACAGAAAGATTATCAGGTGTATAATTTTTTACAATTCTAATTTCTGCAGTATTAAAAGGTTAGATTGCACCATTAGGTCGACTGTGAGCACAGGTGCTGATTAAGTTGATTCACTGAGGCAATTACAGCCAGATCCCCTTTAATTACTGTGGGTTTTATTGCAACTGTGTGATAATGGTGCACAGGGCCTGCAGGAGTTTTTGATGGAGATGAGTATCACACACAGACACAAATACACAGCACAGGAAAGATACTTCACATGCACACATACATGCACACACAGAATAATAAACAGCAGGAAAAAAACCCACATGGCTTTCTGTCACTTATTCTCTCAATTTATCTCTTTCTGTAATACACACTCATTCATAATCACACACGTACACACATTTCAGGAGAGAGGAATACTAACTTGACAAAACTTACAGGCCACAGCATGGCAGAGACTGATGTTAGCCAGGATCCAAGACTCCAAGAGATAAAACTAAGACTGAGCATGTGTGTGTGTGTGTGTTTTACACACTCCTAAGTTCATACAAACAGACCCGTTCACACATACACACAACACACTTGCCACCCTTCTCCACAAAGGCATGCAATAAGAAACAAGTCGACAGCTACACAGCAGGCAATATCCCCTGCCTTCAACCTCGGTGCCTGTTTCGGATGCATCTGGTTAGTAAAAGCTGACAGAGGGTCGGCCATGCCTCAGAGGACAGCAGAATGAGGAATTTCGGCGTTCCTCCACGTCACCCCTGAGATGCAGGAAACACACACACACACACACACACACACAAGTGCCCCCACCCCCAACACACACACACACACAAACACAGCCTGTGATGTGCTGCTAAGATTCCCTGTCACCAGAATGGAAATTGAAAGTGGCACATACATCCGTTATCTAAATGTTAACTCCACTGCCCTTCTTGTTGTCACAGGTGGGTGAGGTTAGCCAACAGTAGGTGAGGAGCTTTGCTTTGGGCATGTGCCATGGTACAACCCTCTCGGAGGCAAGAGTACAACACAATAATAGGTATGTATCCTGTTTGTATATGTTTTGTTACATTATAAAGATAAAGCAAGGAAGGAATTCTCACATTCGTGCATTTATTTGTGTATGTATTTCAGGGAGTGGGTCAGTCGCTTTATTGTATGTTCATTTGGTTACCAGATCACATTAAAGCTAATTATTTAGATTTTGGGGAAGTGGGTAATAAAGTACAGTGAAATTTAACATCTGTCCTGACTTAGTCCCAAAGAAAGGTCATATCTAGAAATGTGGTGCTTTAAAGAGGAGTCACTTGAAGGAATTATGTCAAAATAAATGTGATTCACTGAGTCAAGTCAGGAGAGGATCTAACGCAGCGTCCAGCAAGATGACAATAAATTTGAAAGTTGTTCTTTGAGAGTAGCTTCTTATCTTCATGTCATATTCAAATGTTTGATCCATAAACCATTAATTATGCCTTGTTTTGTCATTTTGTTTTTCCTTTAATCCATCCATGTTTTGCTGCGTGTCTTGCTCAGTGTCGCAGTGGGAACCACATACTATAAGCGATGGACTTTCCAGCTGAAATTTTGTTAAAATCAATATTCTAATATTAATAAATACATTTTTTCAGACATTGTGTAGCCTTATATAGCAAAACTCGATAAATCGATTTGAATTTCATTATAATGACCTATTTTCACTGCTTTGCATTTTATTAGATTAAGCTTTCTGTGTCTTTAAAAACGTATGAATTGGGTTTTGAAGACATTATTGGACATTAAGATTAAGCCATTATCAATGCAGTTTTTATTACAATCAAAATATATGTCTGCAATTTGAGTTACAAAGTTGAAGAACCTTTGACCTATTATGCAATGTAGGTCATGTTCTCATGGTGGAGCAAGCTAAAGCTCCTGACCAGTGTGGTGCTGATTAATCACAGCATTATGACATGTGCCTGGCTTCAGCCCAGAAGAGATGTGTGAGGCATGCAATGTCTCAGCACTTCTCTAGGTGCTTCTGTGAAAAGGATAGATTGGGGGTGAGGGGAAAGAGGGAGACGGGTGGAGGCAAGTGGACAGTTGCATGGACGGACTTGAGACTCTGAATGCAGTCTGATGCAGAGCAGGCAGTATTTACGCTCCAACGGCTGCAGGGTCCAGGAGCCGGATATATTTAGCTGCCAAGAGATATCACGTAGAGATGAGATTTCAAAGTGAAGTACCTGTTTGAGGATGCATGGCATTCCACAAGGGTGGGCAAGGGCTACTGGGTATAAATCTAGCACTCCTGCACCTGGTGTGAAGACAGGGAGGGAGTGTGACACCTAAGATTTAGAATGACTTACACACAAGCTGTACATGTGTAAACAACACACTCGTCCATATAAATTTACACACGACTTATGAATGGAAAAGATCAGACACGTCACCTTTTAGCTCTTTAAAGATCTGCACAGCTCCACACACATTTACACTGACACACACACACACACACTGTGCATACTACATTTTCCCCTGTGTTGTTCCCTTTTTGTTAAATCTAATTCTCCTTGATGTTCTCACTGTCATCCATCTTGGTATTAGCGAGAGGAGGTCTTGAAAACCAGAGGGTGCTAGAGAATAGAAACAAACCTTTGTGGGGAATCAAAGTCATCTTCTATTGCACAGCTAAATGACACAAGTTTGATCATTTTGTCATGGAAAAGAGAATTGTTTTACATTTAGACATTGTATGCAAGAAAATCAAACCCAAATCAGTAGTGCTTCCTTTTAGGTGAGCTTCCATAGGCCTGGAAAGGAAGCTAATGCATTAAGCAGGACCTTCTTGCATTATATATGTCAATATCATTAATTTCACAGTAAAATTACATGATGAATCTTTTATTATGCATTCATATTCAGTCATCTGTGTTATCTGTACATTACTGCCCCTTTTCCAATTATATCCAAAACCTTGGTTTTAGAGACTTTTTTTCTTTTTTCTGTCTTTGTTGGAGATTTTGCAAATCAGGACTGTGTTTACAAAATAATTCAAATATCTGATTACCTTCGATATTTAATTAAAAATAAGACGAACAACCTAAATGAGCAATTTAACTTATCTTAAAACTTAACGGTTTTGTTGCACCAGTGGTTACACTGTGCTTTTTATTATTATGTATTTTCTCTGGTTCATTTTCATTGTTGATCACATATAGTATTATCATAATCCTTATCCAATATCGTATCCAGAGGAAGTTCATTTTTTTTATCTTTCAGAGGGAGAATATAACAATTCTTAAAAAAAAGGTGTAGGTGCAACTGGATAAGAAATTATTTATTCCCCCAAGGTACGTCATAAACTAACTTTGAATCATGGTTAATTTAATATGACTTTTTTCTTGACATAATTTAAAAAATGCTTTCATGGCAACATGAAAAAGTATGCTACAAACAAACTCTGCAAAAAGGTTATTGAAAAACACAAATCAGGATAGATACAAGATAAGAAAAGCTACCATGGTTTTGAAACCATTTAAAAATTTTATACAGACACATAAAGTAACACATGTTGTGTTAGAGGTCAAAAGTGACCAGGAATATTTTATTTGTTTACAAAGGAAATTTTCCCAAAACTACACTTGACAATTTCATAAGATCAATATCTTAGTGCATTAAAGAACAACTAACAAGAACAATAACATTACAATGTTGTGTCCCTTGACACATTATTATACAGTCATCTCCAGAACCCCACGCTTCCCTTGGTTCTTTTCAAGAACACTGTCTTTCAGGCATAACTTCTCCTGGCATCACATGTTGCCCATATCTTTATGCCATATTTAGGTGACTTGCTTGGCATATACTGTTTGAAAGGGCGACGTCCCCTAAAAGTGACCAGACGCTCATCCACTGTGATGTTTGGACTTATGGACTTGGGCAGAGTGGGTGGAGTGGCAGACCCTCCACCCACTTGAATGTGACAGTAGCCTCAGCATTGCCGTCCTCTTCATCACTAGATTCCTCCTCATCACTTATTTTTTGGTCTGGATTATATTCTGTGTTGTCTTCAGTTTTTGACACTTCCTCCTCTAATCCATCCTGACAGTCAGTTCCCTGACCTCTCTCCTCCTCAGCTCTCCTGTGGTGATCAAATATGTAAACAGGAGTTTACCTTTACCTGCCATGGTGCTGCCACACAATGAACTGTGAGCAAGGCCTCAAAAAAGCATTTTATTCCAAAGCTACAAGAAAATTCCAATATTTTTCAAGTAAGAAGTATAAAAAGCCTTTATTTAAACTTGGCTATCAATTAAAAACATGCTTACATGTTTCGGCCAAGATGGCCTTCTTCAGGGCACGCGACAAATGGCAGTCTATAGTGCATCTTCTATGTCTGCATGTGGTCACATGACCAGGAAGCTCAGGTGTTCACCTGCACAGGTGTATCACATGACATAGAGAACAATTACAACACAAAAGGTTACACTGTGAAAATATTTCATTTCATGAAAAAAAATTATAGAAATGTTCAGTATAGATTTAATAACTTTACATTTTCAGTGTTTTACATATTCTCACATCAAAATACATTTAAATTATCAAAAAAAGTAGATACACATAGCGAAATATTAACTTAATCAGATAATCAATTGCAAAAAATCACTTACAAAATATTTCCAATATTATTGAAACAACTGTCTGTCAACTGCCAACACAGGTGTTGTTCCATGGGAGAGAGAGTCTTCCTCAAAGGCTCCTGTAGTGGTTACCAGCAAACCCAAGGTGTGTGTGTATGCATGTGTATGTGTGTGCACGTGTCCATCTGACAAATGAGGATGTAGCTGAGTTCAGTTTTTAAACTAATTATTGTCTGCCCCAGTCATTTCTAATGGCCGGTCATTTTTGACCAGGAACACCAAGAGTGTACAAAAGTTGAACAAAACTATTGTACGCAAATTCATACAATTTATTTTGTGTGTTCAAATCGTGTTTGTGGACAAAGTCATCGAATCTTTGGTCAGTCTGACCAAATTGTCTACATTTTTCAGAGATAAAACTTTTAAAACGGTCAAATTTGACCGGAACACAACATGAGGGTTAAATCTATCATTAAGAAATTGAAGTAAAATGACATGTGTTAATCTGCCTAGAACAGGCCATCCTCTAAAACATGAGAGGACAGCCAAATGAGAGGGGCACTAGTGAAGGAGGCCACCAAGACACATGTGACTCCTCTCAGAGGTTTCAAGCTTCCACAGGCGGAACAGAAGAGACGTATCACGGCTATTGACTGGATTCTTCGTGTGTCATAGAGTAGCTGGATGACCAAAAGTTCATTTCTGGTCTTATCAGACCACAGAATCTTCTTACACTTGACTTCAGAGTCTCCCACATGCCCTCTGGCAAACTCTAGCTAAGATTTAATAGGGTTTTTTTTTTTCTTCTTTGCCACTCTCCCATAAAGCTCTGACTGGTGAGTAGAACCCAGTGAACAGTTACTGTATGTACAGTCTCTCCCATCTCAGCTGCAGAAACTTCATCTTGCCTTGGTGGCCTCCCTCACTAGTCTCATTCTTGTAGTTCAGAGGTGTATATTGCTTTCCCGGGCCATAACCTCACGCTTGAGGAAGGCCTACAAACTTTGAGTTGGATTTAAATGAAGGGAACAAGGGGCCCAAGTCATTTCATTCAGTCATCTATGATGACATTGCTGGCCAGCCAACCTGTGGAGCATTTAGTTGCATGTGGTGGAGCACTGATGGTCTTTTTGATTGCTTCAGACTGCTTGCTGACTACTTGTGGGAGAAAGTGTTTTGCAGAAACTGACAGTAGTTTTGGAGTTTATTTTCAATCTATCTGCCACTCAAAATGATCCAACTAGTTCATCACTGATAATAGCGGCCCACATCATTACCCATCCACCAACTTGCTGACACCTGAATCTTAAGCAAGCTGGAGTCTGAGTCAATCTGTTTCCCTGTGTCCATGAATGATCCATCCAGTGAGATTCTCATCATCCATAAAGGCTTTGAGAAATCAGTCATAAGGCATTTTTGGCCCATTCTCAGCTTGTGTTTCTTATTTAATGGGAGCTCTGATTTAGCCTTTCTCACCTCAAAGGAATTTGTACCTTGTGCTTTTGCAGATTCCAGGAAGGCTGCAGTCCTGGAAAAGGATGGATCTGGAGGCTAAAGGGTTCCTGGAAATTTCTAGTTTTTTTTTTTTTTTAAGATACTAGAGGACCTTACATAATCCCTTTCCCTATTGATTCCTCTAAATTCTGCATGCCACAAGACACCAAAGTAAAATCTTTATTGGGCATCTCTGTCTTTACACCCACCCCCCAGCTGTGTTAAAATAGCTTGGCATGGTATATGTGTCTGTGATGGGCTTGCTTTGCCTCGCTTATTGCATTTCCCCTGAGCCTGTGACTCATTAATCAAATATTCATACATCCCTCTGTAAATACATGGAGAACAGTCAACCCTCAGTGTTCTCTGCCCCCAAGCACAAATGCACTTTCATGTTTCTGACAAAAATCCCCAAATGTGCCTCCCAACACCTCCCTCCTCATGTCCATTCAACTCTTCCTAAGCTGAATCATGTCACTGGCCCTTTGCTCCTGCATACTAGATGTTCTTGCCCTGTCCATCGCTGCGCGGCCAGCCACTATAAAAGTAAAAAAACATGAATGAACATAGAGATCACACAGGGGGGTCTAAATGATGCCTTTATGTGCTTTCCCATCGCTTCTCTATGATAGAGAAGAGAACAGATGAGGGATTATTCTTCCTGTCTGTCCATACATTCTCACCCTTGCCCTGGTTCCCCCACAGAAGAGACAGTTCCCTCCTTTAAAAAGCAAGGCTCATCATAATACAAGAATTTGTACTATACAGGAAAACAGTCTGGCATAGCTCAAACTAAGGGGGCAACAGACAGATTATCCATGGTAACAGAGCTTTGCACACAAGGATATTTTCTTTTCCTCTGCAGAGAAACAATTGCTGCCAGTGTCACCGGGTCACATTTTTTCCAGTCCCTGGTTAATGGGCTGTAGAGATGGTTAGCACGTACGATTAGTTTTAATCTACTACATTTGACTGGGAGAGAAAGGGATTGAATACATTTCAACACACCACTGAGGTTTGTATCAAGCACTGAGAATGAAGAAAACTATTTTCTATTCTACTAGAGACACTTGAAATTCTCCAAGTGGACCCAAAAGTCAGGTATTTTGACTTTATTCCAGTTTTTCACCCAGCAGTGTAAAATCGATTTTACATTGCAAATATAAATTTTGCAAGTTAACTTATGCAAACAGACATGCATGTGTTGTGATGCAGGAAAAGATCAACAGTTGGAATACTTTTTTGTTTTCGAAGTGATAAATCAAAGTGCACTAGTTTTGTAGCCTATCGTGTATTGTAGGGTGCTTCTCCACTTCTGCTTTATTAAAGTGTAGTTATTGCAACAGTGTTTGTAAGATCACTTCATTTTGTCTGGAAAATACAGATGGAAATAAATACATAACTTGAAATGTTAGAAAACCCTATTTCTCTCTCTTCAATTTCTATTAATGAACTACCTGTACACATTTGACTTAACTGCGATTAAAATGTGTGTTAGGTGTAATACAGTACCCAAAACTAAAGCCTCCTATTGTGAAGTCAAATAAGTACATATTGTGCATTGAGCAAACAACACCATCATCTCTTTGACAAACTTTCCTGTCACCACTTTTACTGTAACGCATAGCTCAGTCAACATTAACACCACTCACATATACACGACGACGAGCAAACTACCATGTCATCACACTACACCATGACGCATCATTGGCAGAACAAAGAAATGAACTCTAGGATGAAAAAAAAGAAATGTTGGCAAAATAATGAAGAGTGTGTCCTTCAAAGCATGTGTCCAATATGCTTCTATTGTTCAAGTATTTCATACAGGTGAAGAATTCATCTAGTTTGATGAAATTGTTTTGCAGAAAGGTTTGTAAAAGTTATTTAGTTGTGATAGTCCTTGGCCCATGTTAAACATGGCTTTAAATGAGATTTCGTTCATCTACTGTTAGCCACACTTCAACAACTATGTCTAAATACATTGTGTAAGTCAGTGAAAGGATTTTAAAGTGGGCCCACACTGATTTTAGTCACAGCTGTGCGTAGCTGCTGAATTTACAAAACATGTCGACATTGAGAAGCTAAACTGGGCTTAGTAGGTGAACCCTTTTTATTATACGTAAATCCTTTTGAGACTTCAACATAATGTAAGGCACGAAAGAAAATCCTTCATACAAGCTCCCAAATCTGGTGTCTTGATAAAGTAGCTATCAACATCCTGTCTTAAGTCCATGGGAATATAAATAATGGTGCAAAACGAATTGTGTTCTCCTAGATGCTCCTCTTTTTTAGATGAGTATGTAAGCAGCAGAGCACCATAAAGGCTACCTGACAAATTACTCAGTGTGTTCACATTGCCAGGCAACAAATATATCCAACCAAAAACTGCTCGGCGACAACGATTCCAGGATGTATAAATAGAATTACTTTAGTTTAAAAGTTTAAAACCTTCAGTGTCACAGCATTCTCAGACACAAGGCTCTGGATACTGAGCAGTTTCACTCTTAAAACGAGTAAGTTCACTGTTCAGTAGGCTTTTAATCAGTGCTGTCATAGCAGCACGAAGTCCCCGGCAGTGGTGGCCGTCCTCTTTGGGTCACGGATGAAGGGCCATTCTCTCTTCTCTGGGGTCAGGCCCGCCAATAGTTCGTAATCTTTGCCATGACCTTGCACAAAAGTGAACGCTGGGTATTTGTCCTTCGCCGTTGGCTGAAGCACCTGAAACAACAACAGAGAACCAACAACATTTCAGAGAAGTACTAGTTTTACACCACGCTGTTCATTTCACAACAGTTGGCTTTGAATTTCAACACTGAACACACCATGAGGTAACTTTCAGGTTGCCACGAGAGAACTTCGACTGATTTTAACATACAGAAATAGCGTAACATAAAACTGGGTCCCATAAGCAGAAGCATGATGAGTTTCAGGGGGAAAGACTGTCTTACAGATCCAACATAACATGCTGACTGGTATGAGAGGCAAGTAAAAACTGAGTTAGATTCATGGCTAAATGGTGCCACCTGCTGGACAACGTCTAATAAATTCTAACGTGAGTAGACAGTGGTGTTCAAATAATTACTGCTATGTGATGGTGATGCTATTTTTAAGAAGGACTGCTTTCCTCACCTTAGACAGCTCTTGACTGATTCTCTCGTAGTCTTGGACACTTCTAGAGTAGAAACCTATCGTGCAGCTTGGGTCCATCTTGCTGAAAGGCATCTTCTTTGGTGAGGGGCAATGATATGACTAAACAAAAAGAGAAAAAAACATATCTGAAAATATTCTTTAAGATGAAGGGCTGCCTAACTGCAGGGCATACACAGATGCAGAATAAGTTGTATTCTGCATGATTTGATGAATGAAATCCTATTTACCTGCTGTCACAGCATACATAAATTTGTAACTCTGGTGTGTTGTCAAACTGTATGCCACAGCGTGCAAAAGCATAAAACAAAGTTGCTATGTAGTGCTGTGTGCTGATTTTTATGTATGGGCCCTGAAATATTCAGGCTCACACTATCTGATCCTGTATTGGGCGTATTTTTCTTAAGTGGCAGCTTCACACATCTGAGCAGCAAATAAATCAGCAGATAGGTACTCTGCAATTGAGCTCAGGGCTGCTTTAAGATTCATACCCTTAAGTACTAACAGAAACTATTAAATTCACATTACTGGGGCCCCAGTCAGCTCGTCTGTGTAATTTCACATTACCTGGAGAGGGAAATCGCTGGTGCTGACATCCACAAAAGACTGACAGTAATGAGGGTCCATGTAAATCAAGCTGTCATCTGCAAGGACAAAACAAAAGACAAGTTATTCAAAAACATCTGATTATTATAAAAACGCACTTCTGTTCAATTTCTATGCAGAGTAGCTCAAAGTCACCCGCTTGGCCCACTGTTAGGCTTGTGTGCGTCAAATATGCCTCCCAGAAGGTTGTTGCTTTTTAATATCCACCAGGGTGGATTAAATTCTGCATAATCAGATGCGTTTGTACAAGCACATTCTTTACACTCGCAAAAAAGAGCTTGCCATTTAATTTTTGTGTGGGGGAATTACTTTTACAAACATGCAATTATATTCGACCATTTGCATATGATAAATGCAGCGCTGAGCTGCGCCTTGGCAGGGAGAATGTATTGCTTGTCATTTAGACATCATCCACCACTGTATTTCAAATTGGTAAAATGTAAATGCGTAAATATTGACTGCCAAGATGTACAACTGAAGGTTCCTCCTGACTCCTGAAGGTGATGAAGAGTGGCTCACTTTGGGGCCTCGATGAAATTTAATGCATGCCTCCTATGGAAATCAATTACAGCTCACAACTTGGGAGGTTTACTTGTGATAAATGAGTGAGGCTTTGATGGGTCAGAGAGAATAAAGCAAGCCCTGCTTCACTTTATTCCATCTTCACTCCTCTCCGTTTTCCTCATCCAAACAGGAATACATTAACTTACTTTGTCTCTTCACATAAGAAGGGTATATTATGCAAAATAATCTGCTATTCGCGCGAGCGCGCTGCCTGTGTCTTTCTATTTTATGCTAACACTAACCTTGAAATCCTACAAAGTAGCAGGCCTGTTTGGGCTTCCCTCCAATGATGCCTATGCAATACTCCAGACTCAGTATGTTCTAAATGAAGAGAAGGACAAAGAAACATTTAGTAAATTTGACTTAAAGCCTAAATAGTTTCACTGGGTTTCCTACTTGCCATAACTTAGGGACATTAAAACAGATATTTCAAACTCATCCACGGTATACACTTCCTATTTGCAGTATAATTACTTTTAACTTTAACTCACTAACATGCTTTGTTATTAAATACTAGTGCATATAAAACTCCACTCCAACTCTACAAATTCAAACTTTTAGTGTGCATTTCACTAAAAGAAAGACCTAAAAGCAAATCTAACTTACAATGATATACAGTATCTCTCACCTTAACAAACTCGAAATACTCCGGGTTTGTCTTTTCTCCACCCAGCCTCACAGGGATGAGGATAATGACGGCCCGGCTGTCTGACAGGGTGGAGGCAGACGCTGGTTGGCTGTTTTGTGCTGAAGGAGGGGCATCTGATCTCTCAGCTGAGTCCTGCCCTGCTTTCGGTGCCCTGTGGCTGTTGAGGACATCAGCACTGTACACTACGGATGATCAATAACACAAAGGTTAAATAGAGGTCATCATGTGTCTGTGTGTAACCTAACGACCAGGTCCACAATTAGTCTGGATTTTTTTATGTAGCATTCCTGGCTTTTGAAATATACAGTATGTGAAGTGTCTTTACTTTTATGTTTTTGTCAGTGAAAAAATGGTTTTGCCAAATAATGATCAGAAAAGAATCAAAATATATATTTATATATAATCAATTATTTGATTATATATACACATACCAATCAGTTAATCTGCTAATTAATAGACAAATTGCAGCTTCAACACAATAATGTTTTTATTTGTTGTCAGTGGTTTTGCATTGACTTTTCAATCTTTTCTTCTCAGGTCTAACCACTTTGCATGTATCGACTAGAAGTGGATCAATTTATAGTGTTATACTGCAGAGAAAAGCAGCAAATCCTCTGTTTGAAAATTAGAAAAATCAATTTCTGCTGGATAAATGATTATTAATCAGTTATCAAAAATGTTGACATTTGAATAACCTAATAGATGTTTCAGTCCTAAATTCCATTATATGCACATTTCCTAATGTCAAAAGTTCACAAGCTAGATTCACTCAAACTTATAACACACCAAGACACTTGCTCTCACACAAACATATTTTTGGCTCTAGCTATTGAGAGGAGAAACATGAATCAAAACACGGGTTATTGAGGTTGAGAAGAGGTTAGACTGGGACGTTATAGATCTGGAATAGATGTGTTTGTTGGAGAAGAGACGCAGTTAAACTGATGTCAACACTCTCAGCAGCTCCACACTCTCACAGCACAGAGAGGTGAGCGGGAAAAGAAAGGTCATTTTGGGCATCATGCCCAGTATCCTGTTTTATCAACAACAGGCTCATATTTCATACCTGTGCAGTCCTGGGAGACATAGGCAGTTATACCCGCCAAGGCAGGGTCCATCGCTTCCTCGACAGCTTTCCTAAGAGAAAGAGAAAGAGAAGGGAAAAGGACAAAGTAACAAGAGAGAAATTTATATCTGGAGGCTGTGTTACTCAACATCAGGACTTCATATATTATCATGAACTTGATGAACAGTGAACTTTTGTAAGTTTAAATTTATATTGTAACATATTCATTGCTAATTTATTATACTGCAAACACTACATTGACACTTCATTGGTAATAACAACAGCCACTTTACATAGGTACAGTATACCAATGAACTATAAAACATTTTGCAGTGTCTTAGTGTTATTGGGATTTTTTTTTTTCATTTCTATTCATGAAAATCTTCATTATGTTATTTAAAGTTACATATTTGAATCCAGTGTTTTGATAGCGTCTTCCCGTCGGCATAGACATTTCATGTTCATGCCCCAAAAGTCTGGCTGTAATACAGGGGCATTAACAGTAATAGTACTTCAGCTTAAACAATTGAAAGAGCATTCATATTGTCACATTTTATTTTGTTTGCTATAATGAGAATATACCACCATTTATATGTTGTACATGAAAACAAACAGGATTAGTGACATCATCTGTATCAACTATAATTACTCTCAAATAAAAAGATTTTTTATACTTACTTGAGGATGTGTGCCACTACAGCCGGCCCATACCAGTCTCCTGCCTGTTTCCCCATTGTCAGGCCTAAATGGACCAACCTATGGAGGCTCAGCTGAGCTGAGGAGGTGTCCCCAAACCAGGACACCAGAGTGCGGTGGTACATCTCTTTTGAGTGGGCATCTGCTTCCTCTGCAGATCCTGTCGCCTGGGTTTGGGGTGTGGTTGATGATGTCTCTTCGATTGGTCTGGGGGAGCCTTGTAGAGAGGCTTCCAGAGAGGCCACCAGGCGTTTGGCTGCAGTGGTAGTCCAGGTCTCTGTGTCTAAAGGCTGGAGGGTCAGTGCTTCTGACCAGGTCCAGTCTGTGAAGGGAAAAAAGTAGTTTTAATACAAACTACACTGGACATTAAATGCAAAATGAAGTTGTAAAGTTGCATATAGCTTCAAATTCTACCACTTAATTACTCAAACATTAATTATTTTTATTTAATAAGAGTTGCAATGATCAATTTCCATTATCTATGTAGATTTTATTCAGACACCTTCACTTTTTCCACACGTCATTTTACCCATTAGAGTACTCTTAGTGAATCAATAAAGCAATAATATCTGAAGCAACTGTGGATCTGGACAAAATATTTATCATAAATAATGAAACAAGTGTACACAGCTGTCCAGATATTTAAAAAGAAATTTGGGATTAACACTGTAAAAGAACATTTTTAATGTGTTTTGAAAGAAAACTGGAGACTGTAGTGTGTTTCAAAGCTCAAAATATTGATTCCCCCAACCCAACAGCTCACAAAATCTTCATTCACCTTGTCAAATAAGTGAACACAAAAAACAAAGACATTAGGGATAGATTCAAAACTTTCAGTGCAGTTATATACAGAATGATTCAAATGACTCAAAATACTAGAATATAATATTTCTTAAGTCTTAATCAATGTGAAAGAAAAAGTTACTGGTTTTCAAACCCCATTATCAAATAAATGACAGATTCTCTACAGGACTCTCTGAACCTTATCATTCAACACATCAAAGCTCAGTTCATTAAGGACAAAAAGTCTTTCAGAACTTTAAAATTAAATGCCTTTGTCTTAAACAGACAAAACCTTGTATGCTTCAGTAACTGAATAGGTGTAATTCCATTCAATTAAAAGTTTGAGTGTTCCAGTATTTCACTTTAGCTGAGCCTTAGCCTTACAAACATGGTGGGAACTGAAGGCAGAGAGAATGGGAGTGGCCAAGGCTATAAAACGAGCCAGAGTAGATTCTAAGGCATTAACAAAATGACCTTGATCCAAAGTGAATCAAAGCGAAATTGATCAATAAATATCCTTAAGTGGCTATTAGTCATTTTATAGAGAAATATTTCATTAGTGACATATTTTAGATTTGACAGAAGAACAAGTTTCAAATATTGTTTTCTAAATGACTGCATTAAACCGACAGTCATCTCATTATGTGGGACCATAAAGTGTAGGACACTTCAGATACAATAGACCTCACAAAGATATGAGGAATTCACTCATTTTAAATGGCTCGCATTAACTAAATTAAACTTTCGGTTTCAGGTTGAGAATGAGGAAACTCTCAAAACTGGCTACAAATCTGGATTCATGCTTAAAAAAATAAATTGAACAAAACTGAAATGAAGAAACTTAAAAGGAGATACATGTACGGTGCATTCCCAATTGCCTACAGCATTTATCTTAACCCACTTAAACTACAGCATGTTGTTTAGGTCTCTGAATTATTAAATGAAGACTTATGCTGATTGTTATCATTCTGTCTCCACATTTATAAACAGTAGTTCCAAAATCAACATCTTGGAGCTGTGGAGTGTTACCACTGTCCAAGTACTGGCATCTTTCCTCTTGAACGAAGCTATATAACAGTAGCTGTTATACACACTGATCAAAAAACTTAAGGGAATACTTATTCAGTGTCCTTGTCACTAGTGGTAGCATGAGGCAGTATCGGCAGCCCAATCAAGTTGCACGGGTAGGTCCAGCTACTCCAAGGTGGCACATATGGGCCACACATACTCTAGTATGACCTGTGCACACAGCCCACCTCAGTGCAGCTCAACTGGGTTCACACTGAGCACATGTGACAGGTGTGAAAGAGCTGCACAGAGATTCACACAAATCTAATCGAGCACCTACGCTAGCTGCCTCACCTGTCATCATGACAATTAAAATACTAACAATGATAAGAGAAAATCAATTTGTTCATTTGACTGTTCTGTCATTTGTCATATGTATGATTTCAACATTTTTATGGTCAAAATTGCTGAATTTACGCATTTCCTGTTCAAATACATAAGAGAAGGGCGAGGTGAGGCAGTGATGAGCTGTGCCGCAACTCTGTGCCACACACACTGACACCGGTAGTTAGCACATGCCCCATTGCTGTTTCTCTTTATATCGCCAATAAACATGTTTGATGACACATGTACTACACATGCTGACGTTCCACAGTCTGTCTAATATATTTAAAGAATATGTGTGACATATTTAGTCTTTCGGATTGATCATAAATGTGCATTGAAAATGCACAGGGTGAGGCAGAAAGTACCGTGCCTCACTGATAGGGGGCAGTGCTGAGCACCATAGACAACGGATTCACAGGTGGACGTCGTTAAATTTTCCCCTCAGATTTTCAGTGATTCAGTGATTCAGGGATGATGATTTTGGTTTTCATTGACTATTTTTTCATTTTTCGAACAAATTATACAATGTACATTAGTTAGTAGATTTTCAACTTGCATAATTTGTTCATGAAGATTCCGTGTGTGATATAAATGTTCCCTTTTTTTTTATTTTAACATTTTGAATTTTTCTTTGAGAAGGGACCCAACCACCAAAACTGTGACTTTGAAATGATTAGAATCTGACTCCACTTTGGGTGATTAACACTTTTCATTCATCTTGTTTCATGTTTTTATCTGTGAGTCAGGTGGAGTACCATCATTTCACTCACCCCTGCCCAAGAAGTGCAGAATAAGTGCCTGAGCCAGCATCATCTGTCCGGCCCTCAGCATGCAGCCCCAGCCGCAGTCGGAAGTCAGGGTGGAGCCAGGCAGGGGAGGAAAGTCCTCTCTATAGGTCAGCCACACTCGAGATGCAAAGTCTTTCCGGAAAGCCTCCACATTCCCCATGACGAAGTCCTCATCAAACGCCTCATAGCAGGCTTCTGTAAGTCTGTCATCATCTGAGGCAAACAAATGACCCTGAGATCATACCAGGTTTTCCGGTTTACTTAAGTGCAAGTCAGATAAGTTCATAGTGGCACAGCACCAAGTTAAAAATTTGCCCACTCTAAACTAAAAAAGAAGAAAATAGTTAAAGGTCTGACACATGTTAATACCGGCAATAAACCATTTGATGATCATTTTTGGTCCCTGCAATTAAATGTGATCCACACGGTGACATGTTTGGTAAATGTTTTTTCCTTGTGGATTTATACCCTAATCAGACCCAACAGGATCCTCGTTAGAGAAAGATGTACGGCTTTGAATACAACAAACTGTATTTCAAATCATATTCAAGGAAGTGGATCCATATAGAAGTTAGTTAGTAGAAGTTCTTCAAAAGACACACAGCAATATATTTCTGTTTACGTCTGATTATGATTATTTGAGAAATACCCTGCAAGTTAAAGTCTTTGCTCAAATGACAACTTAACAGGGTAAGCAGTGTGTGTGTGTTTTCATTATAATTGCCTGTGTGCATGTGTATGAGCATCTTACCTTCAGCCTTAAAATGATAACATTTTCCAAGGAGAAGCACTGGAGAATTTC
>JAUBNQ010000020.1:19706525-19717146 GCA_032353495.1 Ctenopoma kingsleyae
TGTGTGTGTGTGTGTAGCCACAGCAGCAGTTGAGGACCAAGTACTTTGTGCTGACCACTGAGGTCCAAAGGTTTTTGTTTCTCTCCTGTATGTCTAGGTGTAATATATGATGCTGTCTGGATGACATAGTAAAGTTCTGACACAAAGAGAAATCCTAAAATGACAAAATGTGTAGTGCTAAATGCTAGTTAGCCTCATCTTTACCAACTTATTGTAAATATCACCCAAGCTTCACTCTTAAACTCTTTCCTCTCGCCCAATGGCAGCTGGGATAGGCTCCAGTGCCCCAGAATAATGAATGGATGACTTTTAACTCACTAATACAAATCAGACACATAATTTATATGGCAACACCATGATGATACACTGGCACCCCTATCTAAAATATGAAATGTAAATTCTGAATTGTGTCCACTCTGGCAGTTCAGTCTTTGTTGTTGCTTTATTAATCCATATAGAGGATATTTTCTTCTTTTTTTGCACAGGTATCAGGTCATGTTATACGTTTATACGACTGTCTTGCAGATGTGTTTCAGCACTGCATACTGTCTAATCACTTGTACTAATCTTAATAGTTTTGTGGAGAAAATATTGTGACAATGCTGTGTTGTTTCTTGTCTTGGCATTGCCACCCCTAATTACAGATAAAGTCATGTCTGTTTATATATACATATACTAACACTCTCTTCCGCCCCTGACTTGTCTCTACTGTTTTTGCAGGACTGTGGCAGCAGAGGTCAGAAAGCAGATAGCTGGACAGTATGGGGGCTCCCCACAACTCTTCAAAAACCTTAATGTTGGGACCACAACAAGCAACACAGTGAGTAGTCTGAAAGTCCAGTGTCTATTTTATGGACGCCTTTACTTGTACTTGTACCGTGAACTAAGACACTGTTAAGTCACATATGTGGCTATTTGAATGTCTGTACAACTGTTGTTTACTGTTGTGTTGTGTGTGTCCTGCTAAATATCATCAGTGCTAACTATTGATTTTCCTGGGTTAGCCACATCCAGTCTGCTGCACTGTTTCTTGGGTACCAATATTTGAGCTCAAACAGTATGTTTGTTAAAGGGATAGTGCCAATTGATTTTCAGCAGTCCTGAGCCCACACACCAGCAAATATCCCCAACCCTCCAAATCCTTAATTAGGCTACAGTCAGCTTTTAATTAAACTGTGAAAAGCGTCTGTGTTCAACTTCCTCGAGGGACACACACTCAGACTTCACTTAGACATTTGTCCTTCAATAAAAACTCAGTGCTGTCTGTGAGTATTACAAACTACTGTGTTGTGTTTTGGTGTCTGTATCTAGTGTCATGCTGTGTGAAACCTATGTGATCATCCCCAAAAACAAAGACTCTCATCTGGTTTTTATTATTTGTCATTTTAGAAACAGACATGACATAACTATCAGTTTATACCTGAAGTGGCACATTTGCTAATCTGGTTGCTTGTATAACCTAAAAGGTGCTGTAAAACATTTGCTTGAAATCACATACATTGTACCAATATGTGAACTTCCTACTAAAAAATACCTTCTTATTTTCAATCTGTTGGCTCTTCGCATGGTCCATGTTCATAGCTCTGCTACTTACCTCAGAAGCCTTATGGGAAATTAATCTCATAAAGCTCATAAAAAAACCTAGAGAGTTTAAGGCTTTATCAAAAACTGTATATACAATATGAAGAACAGGTGCAAATAGGAGAACTGAACACCTGACAATATCTGTGTCATAGCTGATCTTTCCTGCTTCCTCCTTCTGATTGCTCACCAGGTGCCCCTCACAGAGGCAGTGGAACCAGTGGATTTTGAGGAGTACCTCATTACTCACCCTCCCATCATTGAGTCAGGTCCCCTGAGAGATCTGATTGAGTTTCCCCCAGATGACATTGAGGTCATCTACACACCCAGGGAGTGCCGCACAGTGGTGCAAGCTGTCCCGGAGGAAGGGTAAGGGTTCTGGATGTTTAAAAGAAACTTTTGTAGAAAGTGTAGATTCATTATTAAATGTAACCTAATTATAACAGATTATAAATTTACATCATTTCCAGCATTTTGCATGGATTTGGCATTCGACTTCAGGAAAAGGCAGACATGGCTTTCCAAAATTACTTAGTTTTATGAGAAAGCAGGAATATATTTGGTTCAATTTGAACAGATCTTTAGCTTTGGCTGCTATGTGTAACTCTGTGATTCAGTGTGCTGCGTAAACCTTTATTATTGTTGTATTTAATTGTTGGAAAAGCTGTAGCAAATGCTTAAAAATGACATAACTGTGGCGTTGATGTCATTACTTAATGTAGATCTATCTAATGTGACACTGCAAGTGGATTTCATTGTGTTATGTACTAGAAAGATTAAATGACATCGGTTTAGTAGCCCGTCATCATTATTCACATAGATTAATGCATTTAAAATCTGACTCTTGCTATTGAAATGAAATTCGTATGATTGATTGAGTCTGTCTGGCTTCAGGGACACTGATCCTCATGTCAGAGACTGTGTCAGATCGTACACAGAAGACTGGGCCGTTGTCAACAGAAAGTAAGTTGTTGTTTTCTCTCTTATAAAATTCTGATTTTAAAATATAACAATGTAGACGGCTGATTACTGTTGTTCAGATAATTAATTGTCATAAATGACTGCTTGCTTCTTCAGATATCACAAACTTGGTACAGGGTTTAATCCCAACACTCTAGACAAGCAGAAAGAGCGTCAGAGAGGTCTGCCCAAACAAGTGTTTGAGGCTGATGAGATGCCAGACAACAGCAGCTATCAGGATGACCAGGTACAAAATCAATCACTAGTAAGATTGTTGACTGCTATTGTGCTGAAGTGTGTATGTACACTTTAAAGGCACAAGTTGGCATGAAGGCCACAAGCAGCCCTGAATCTTTCACCAGCTCTGAGATTTGCTTGCTGTTGTCATCCCTGTTGTAAATATGTCTTGATTCATCTTGATTTTGAGCCCTATTTGAGATTTTCAAACTGACGATATAGGGATATAGCTTTGAATTATATTGTCATAATAGTCATAGTTGTCAGAATACTGTGCACGCAACTTGGCATCTCTGCAACAGTACTTCTTTGTGACTTGTAGGATGACCTGAAGCGACGGTCGATGTCTATAGATGACACCCCACGTGGCAGCTGGGCCTGCAGCATATTTGACTTGAAGAACTCCCTCCCTGATGCCCTCCTGCCTCACCTGCTTGACCGTGCTCCCAATGAGGAGATTGACAGGCATAACGAAGATCAGCGCAAGGCCAGCCGCCACCGCGAACTCTTCGCTCTGCACCCCGCCCTCGATGAGGTGAAATATTCTCCTGTACCTGTGCTGGGAATTGTTAATAAAATTTAGTGACTTACTCAGTCTAAGGAAGTCAATGAGCCCAATCTTTACTTTGAAAAACCACTCCCAGGATATCTGCTATTTTCTTTGTGCTAAATAAATTTGCTTTATTAAGTGTTTTTCAGCACAGCAGGGTCATACAGTAATTCAGTCATGTTTTCTAATTTGTTATGTTATGTTTTATTGTATGCAAATGTATAGGAGGAACCTATTGAGCGCCATTGTGTGCCTGAAGTACCTAAAGAACACTTTGGCCAGAGGCTACTCGTCAAGTGCTTGTCCTTGAAGTAAGTGGTGGACAGGCTTTTTCAGAAAAGAAAAGGCTTTAACTCATTTTATTTAACTGCTCCTTTCTGCTGACCCACTCTTTTTTTCTCCCCTTGAAGGTTTGAGATCGAAATTGAGCCCATATTTGCTAGTTTGGCCTTATATGATGTCAAGGAAAAGAAAAAGGTAAGCTGTTATGCTTCCTCAGTGCCTTCTCAGCCCTGAGTTGTTGGGCCACTTCTGGTAACTGTTAAAATTGTTGGGAGGCCCAAACGAATTTGATGAGTGGACCATAAAATTTTACGTAGTTGCCCTGTTATGGTTGTATGAATGCACTTAAATCATACACTGAAAATGTCTATCTTTCTAAAGTGCAGCAGTCCTGCTTCTTTCCCTTCCCCTTTAGCTAACAAACACTAGATGGTAGTAGTTGCCATGATAAGTGGATCTCTCATATATGCTGCTCTGAACAAGAGCGCTATTATTTCACAATTGAGTTGTTTGTCACTGAAATGTTATTGTGTTGCCACAGTGAAAGAAATCAGGCTGTAGAGTCATTCACTCAAAAATCTTTGATTGAAAACTAATGATTGTCATGTCATGCTATTACATTTAACATTTATTATGATTAATAATTCTATAATTACTTGTTTGTGTGTGTCCCGCAGATATCAGAGAACTTTTTCTTTGACCTGAACTCCGAGCAGACGAAGGCAATGCTGCGTCCACACATTCAGACAGCTGCCATCTCTACACTGGCGCGCTCTGCTGTATTTTCCATCACTTACCCCTCCCAGGATGTCTTTTTGGTCATTAAGGTCAGACAAATTATGACATCATCTTCTCTTTCTTCTCTGATGGTGTTTTGAAGATAACGAAACTAATAATAAAACTGAAAATATAAGGGAACGCTGATTCTAAGATGATACAAGACCTGTTTTTAGGGGGAGAAATTCTTTTTTTTTTTTTCACGATAATACTTTTAGACTGCTACTGATTGATTTTTTCCTCATCGTTATTCCTTTTATAGGAGCACAACACATTTCACAGATCCTCTGTAACTGCACTTTTAGGGATCACAAACACAAAAATATAAATGTTTAAATATATAAATGAAACACTGGTGCTCCCTCCCTTCAAAAATAATATGTGGTCTTGTGAATTATCCTCAAAAACAATACAGCATTACAACTTTAAATATGATTGGAACATATTTGATGGGCAGTCTTTGTCCTGTATCATCACTTCTTGCTGTGTGTGAGTGTGGTGACTCAAAACTGTGCATGCTTCGTCCACAGCTGGAAAAGGTACTGCAGCAAGGTGATATTGGGGAATGTGCCGAACCATACATGGTCTTCAAAGAGTCAGATGCTACCAAGGTATTGCCACTTTGAAGAAACTTTGAAGCTTGAAAGGGAAATAGTTTGAATTTGTTTTTGTATTACCTAAATGCTGCACATGTAAAATAATGGGTTTTGATGTGTATGAATGAAATGTTATTACAGTTTATATTTTTGTTTTCTATATTTTCTTAAATATAAAGCACAAATGTAACTAACTTGAGTAAACATGTATATTGTTGTAGAATAAAGAGAAGCTGGAGAAGCTTCGTCTTCAGTCAGATCAATTCTGCCAACGTCTGGGTCGCTACCGCATGCCCTTTGCTTGGACTGCCATCCATCTAATGAACATTGTTAACAGTGCTGGCAGTCTTGAGAGAGATACGGAGCTGGAGATGAGCCTCTCAGGTCTGACATTCGGTTATAATCCTATAAACCATAAAGATATGTATGTCAGCATCTGGTTGAATGCACCCGAAACTTCAGTCAGTGTTTTATGCTCATACCCGCCCACTGCCTCATTGTCTCACATAGTTATCAGGGACTATAACAGGGACCTGGTAGTCACGCATGAAACTCATGGACATATGATTACATTACCACACTTTAAAATATTATCTAAAAACAACTTTCTGACAGCAGACAGCAGGTTAAGCAAATTTAGACAGCAAAACATCCAAACAAAGTACCCAGCAATATTGATCATTGGTATGTTATTTTGAGTTTTAGCCTTGGTATTTGTCTAACTTTTGACCTCTTGAGGCTGGCTGACTGGCTGCAGTTTTTTTTTGTTAGACAGATCAGAAAAAATTATTTTTCTCTGTTAGATAGAAATATGGTATGGACCTGTTGTAGCATCTCATAGAGGAAAAAGGTATCTGATTTGTAAATGCTATTTTTTCTCATATATACAGAGAGAAAAGGCTCATGGTCAGAACGGAGAAACTCAAGCATCATGGGAAGGCGTTCTCTTGAGAGGACCACGAGTGGAGATGAGTCATGTAGTCTGACAGGCTTTAGACCTGCAACACTTACTATCACCAACTTCTTCAAACAGGTCTCCACAGCTACAAATACTAAACACACACACAAGTCTGACCTATTTGAGTTTTATGCACTGCTTGACATGTACATACACAGATATATGTCCTCTAACTTACTGTAAGATGATACATTTTCTTTTTTCCTTCCTTTTTTATATTATCCATGTACGTAATAGGAGGGTGACAGGCTGAGTGATGAGGACCTGTATAAGTTTCTAGCAGATATGAGAAGACCTTCTTCAGTTCTGAGGAGACTCAGACCTATAACAGGTACATATGGGAACAGTGTCTTTTTTTCTTGATCTTATTGGTGATTGTTGACCTGCTGCTCATCTGTAACTGGCATCATGACAGACAAAAAGTGAACCACTTGCTTCAAATGAATTACCTCTTTTTGTCTCCTTGATGTACTACTATTACACTCACTTTTTTCTCCTTCTATTTGTGACACCACCATAGCCCAGTTAAAGTTGGACATTTCTCCAGCTCCAGAAAACCCCCACTATTGCTTGACCCCTGACCTACTGCAGGTTAAACCTTACCCAGACAGCAGGGTACGCCCCACCAGAGAGATCCTGGAGTTTCCTGCCAGGGATGTCTATGTGCCAAACACCACATACAGGTACAGAAAAAGTATTTGCAGTGTGAAAAATTAAAGCAACTATAGGATTTTGGAAAGATCTTTTCATGTTGCTTGTCATAGACATATTTATTTGGCTTGAATGTAGATTTTCTGTGAACGATCTATGGAAATATTACATTTCAACTGTAACTTACTTAAACTTATTGAAGTGCTTTTTTGGAAAATATTTTGTTTTCCAGGGACTGCAGATGGATATTACAGTTAGTAGATGTTGGCTTAACATTGATTACCCATTATAAATATATAAAAAAGACAAACTTTCATATGCTTTATGAACTAGATATAAACTCACCTCATCACCTAGTAGGTAAAGAACACCAAACACATCTTCATCCTGTAGAACTTAGTTCAGTATCAGTTTCGGCTGTGCATAGTGACGCTGTGGCTTGTTAATGTTCACCTCCGTCTGCCAGTGTGCCATGTACATATTCCGTCTGAGCAATTGCTATTTTTGTCAAGGTCATTTGGAGAGATGTTCTTATTGCCAGATGTTGCTGGTGACATGATTGCAGGCCTTGTTTGTCTAGAAATAACAGGTGCCTTCCTATTGTAGATTAATTAATGTCAGACCTAACTGATCTACCACAGGGAGCTAGAGAGCTAGAAAACTTATGTAGTATAATAACTCTTTTGAAAGCCTCACTTAAAAATATCATACCTTTTCTTTAAAGTACTTGTCAGATAAACTATATATAAACACTGCTACCAGCTAGACCTAATCAGGCAACCCTATTTTTGTAAGTCCTAAGGTGCAGGCCTTCAGGTAGAAAACACAGTTTTATACTTCTTATTGCAACCATTACCACAGATATATATATGCAGACAAATACATTTTATCTGGTTTGAAGTTGCAAATATAAATAATAAAAATTCAAATAACATTATGACACTATTATAAAATGTAGTAATTTTATCATTTTTATTTTTTCTTCATAAATATGATTTGTTAGAACACATAGCTTCTTGACAGGGTAATATGTTAGTGTGAGGCCCATCTACAGTACAGTTAGTTATGTTGAAATAGTGGACAAGAGTCAATATGACTCAATAACATAGGAAATGGACTGAAATTATGCTTTTCCAACTGTAACAGGATAAATCATATAAAAGTATGAACATGGCTTAAATATTAGTAAAAAAAAAAAAGAACAAACAAAAGAAACCTTCTGTCAGAGTGTAGTACCTCCATATTTTTGTAGTTAATATGACTGATCACATTGTCCCCACTTTATAGATATATTTCCTGGGAGCTGGAGCTGAAGTATTGTATATTACCATGAAACCATTACTTCCTGTATAGCAGCTTCATGCATTATTATAATAACATGGTTGCATTTGTGCCTGTGGGTCCTGGGAATATTTAAGATAGTTTCACATCACAAGATAAAATGCACTTTTAAATAGCTAAGCAGACATAGAAACTGTCACATGTAAAAGTTCACTGAAATGATAGTCAAGCAGTCAATTTAACTGCATCATGCTGTCTCGTAGCTTTCTCTCCTGCTGCGTAACTGTGACATTTTGCTGCCATCTCTGAATCTGGTTGCTGATCAATATAATAAAGTCTGTTTCACAAGCGATTGCACATATTGCATAACAGCAATGCTGGTGTCATTACTGGATCGAACCCAGTAGGTTAACAACCTGCGTGGCATGGTTAAATCATTGCTACAGTTCAGCATTTTATGACTTTCTCAACATGCTATCTGATAGCAGCAGTCTCTGGCAAAAATGTTTTAGAAAGTGGTCAATTTCATGTTGTAGATAAAGAGTTCTGTGCTGTAGACATATGTAATTCCTGTCTTACTTCACTTTCCATTTCTATGGAACTATTTGGCTGAGCATTAGATACTATCAGTGCTTGTGAAAAATGCCAATAAGTTTAGAGAAGGTGTGAATTGTGGGGTTTAGTTGAAGCTTTCAGCATTTGAAGCTGGTCGCATGGTAATCTTTGTCATCTTGAGGGAATTGGAGGACCCTGTGCCTGACTTCCAGTGAATGCCCTTCCTCCTTACAGAGCGTCCCTTTGGCCTCAGCCACAGATATCTTCCATTAAGGTTGTTATCTCCACATCCACTGAACCACCAGCCACCTGCCAATGGGTCAGGAAAATGTTAACAGGCACATATTGGTCTATTTAGATTATTTATTATTATAGTGGGTATACAGGTCATATAAGCCCTCATTTTGAGAAACTCTGTACCTGTGTAATTGCGAACGCAGTTGGGGTTCTGGTGGTTGTTGTCATTTCTGTCTTTGGTGGAGAACCTCATGCCATCGCTGCTGGCCATGGCGTCATGCAGGTCACCGAAGAAATGACTGACATGGAGGGTGTAGTCCTTAGAGGGACCCTCCAGTGAGAAACGGTGCACAGCCCAATGCTTCTCCTCCTTCCAATCCTCCAAATCAATGCGTAGGATGTAAACTCCTTGCTGTGCAATACTGTAGATCTTCTTTAAGCCCAGCCAGAAGTCCTCTGAATTACACATACATTAGTTTTTAGCTTTTTTTTGGACATTTCTTATACTGTTAACCTGTATAACAGGACATCTCAAAAAGTTTCTTGTCTCACACAAACTTTTATTATTAATCAATATTCATTATTGATATGCTATGAATTATCCATATTTAATTGGACCATGCTGCAGTCAGTTGCAAGTAATATAATCTAATTATTAGATACAGTGATTTTTTTTAAATGAATCATTTAAGTGACAAATATGCAAAATATATATGTATTAATCAGGAAGGGGGTAAATACTTTTTCATAGCACTGTAGGTAGCAGTGAAAGGATGGTGCAATTACAGTTAAGTGTAACAGGAGCCATTAGTTTGGAATTCAACATGGCTGCATCTCTCTGAGCTGATGGGTGCTGCAGGGAAAGCTGCCAAAACTTGCTGTGTACTCAGATAATACAGGAAGTCGTTTTGTCAGCTCAGTGCTGATATGTGACGATTACTATTTCCTATGGCCAGGCTTACAGGAAATACTTACAAATGGCCCCCTCTCAAATCTGTGCAGGTTAGGCCATATTTGTTTAACTCTTTAAACTATACTTAGATTCAGATTTAAAAAGACTTAAGTTTTAAAAAGTGCTCACTTTCCAGATCTCCAAATCCTTTCTCGTACTTGTCCCATGTCTGGTCAAAATCCACTGAACCATCAACCCTGTGTTGGATGACAGTCAAACCTGCATCTACAGAATGAGTGAGAAATATATTTCAAGCTGGGTTATTGTTTTACAAGACACACATGAGTTTTTGTACCACATTTATGACAACAGTCATAGATGTGGAACTAGGTTATCCACCCAGTTGTCTCCTCTCTTGAATAGCTTATTCATGTAATTATTTAGATTGATAACCTCTGGTTTTTGTTCCTTGTCCTTTCATTGATAAAGCATGTAAATCAATGTGTCAATCTAAAACAGTCTTTGAATACAGAAACAGTGTTTGACTCTTTCCCTGAGAACTTTGATTGCTCCAGTCTTACCTACCTGAGCCCATGTCGCAGTAAACATTGAATGGCTCTGAGTCATTGGGCTTGATAACATAAATTCCAGTGTTTGTCTCTCCTTTGTTAAACAAATCACTGCAGTCCACAGGCAGGTCTGAAACATAATTACAACAGTCACAATTGATGCCTCCAAATTTTTCCAACTTTTGCATTCAACTTTTATTTTAAGCAAGATATCTGCAGGACTTAAAAAAAAACATTGAAACATTGGATATTTGTTATTACGCTGCAGGTTGTGAGGAAATGTGATAACCTTAAAACTATAAGTGGGATTGTTGTAGTTATTTAGTCACAGAGCTGTTTATATAATGCTGAAAATTATATTAAAAAAGGAATGTAATAAATAATTCTAGCTTCATATTGCCATATTTTCTGAATTAGGTATTAAATTACATTTTAGGTAGTTATTCAGATGTATTTATAAAGTATTGGTGAACCCTGCAGAAAAAGGTGTTTAAG
>JAUBNQ010000020.1:19737313-19754120 GCA_032353495.1 Ctenopoma kingsleyae
AACCATGTGAATTGCAAGCTGAACATATTTTCCAAAATGAAATTGCTATGAAAACTGGTATTAAAATCAAATCAGTTAATCTCATCAACACAATTGCTGGTTCCCAGTTCAAAGCTATGGATTTGGTTTATTACTATTTTTCTTTCACTTACATTATCCAAGTTAGAACAAACCAAAACACTGCAATCAGCTATTTAATGTACATATAATTATTTTTGTATGCATCATTTCCTTTGTTGGAGTTCAGGCATTCCTTTCAGAAATGTGCACATGCACACATTTTGAAAATTATTTGTAGAAAGAAATCTGCTTCTTTTTCAGTTGATATCTCTGACTCTAAAACCAGTAACCTGGGCAAATGACTGTTTAGGATTTGCTAATTTTTTTTTCTCTTTGTGGTCGTACTTTCAGAACTTTGCAAGAGTGAAGATGCAAGTGACCATGTCTCTTTCCTCGCTGGTGGGAACATCTCAGAATTTTAACGAGGAGTTCTTGCGTCGCTCTCTTAAGACAATCCTCACATATGCAGAGGAGGACCTTGAACTGAGGGAGACCACCTTCCCAGACCAGGTACTAGTTTATCCATCAGTACAATTGTTAATTCAGCTTTTATCATTGTGAGAAGACTGGGGATTAACTGACAACTAATTTTGCATGGTTAATTCTATTTCCTGTTTTTATGTCTGTACTACATGATGTTGTTTTCAGTAAGTAATATTTTGGGGAAGCAACATACAGTATGTAATGCAAAGTCTCTATTTTTACCAGGTCCAGGACCTCGTATTTAACCTGCACATGATCCTGTCTGACACAGTGAAGATGAAAGAGCACCAGGAAGATCCTGAGATGCTGATAGATCTCATGTACAGGTACAGTGTACATGTGCATTCATTCATTCAAAAGTATTGTTTAGGTTACTTACAAGTGTATTTCTCCACTATGATCATCATCATTTTGTGTGCTTTTATGTTTTTGTGGTACATCTGTGTCTTTGTGTCCATCTTCAGGATTGCCAAAGGTTACCAGACGTCTCCGGACCTCCGGCTGACATGGCTTCAGAACATGGCTGGAAAACATTCAGAGAGGAATAACCACGCTGAGGCTGCTCAGTGTCTGGTGCACAGTGCTGCCTTAGTAGCAGAATACTTGAGCATGCTAGAGGACCGCAAGTATCTACCTGTCGGCTGTGTCACCTTTCAGGTAGGGAGAGTTTGATTAATAATGTTTTTCCTTATCTTTTTTCTGCAATAATCAACCTACATTTTTGGTCCGAATAATGTCTGCTAACGTGTTTGCTTGTGTTGTTTGTGCGTGTGCACTCCAGAATATCTCTTCCAATGTGCTGGAAGAATCTGCAGTGTCTGATGATGTGGTGTCTCCAGATGAAGAAGGCATTTGCTCAGGGAAATACTTCACTGAGATTGGTCTTGTGGGGCTCCTGGAGCAGGCTGCTGCCTCTTTCTCCATGGTGAGAGGAAGAGAAGGACTATTTGACTCATTAGGTGGATTGATGCTGACCAGGATGTCATAGATGAAGTCGGGCATTTTGGAACAAGTGGTTTCCTCTTTGTCTCACAAAATGAATTGGATCATATTTATACATTGCTAACAAAGTTGCTAACTCAGAATCACTGTAGTTGGAAATAATGGAAATAATAATAATAATTACCAGTCTTATAGTAAAATAGTGTCAGAAATATTGTATTCAGTGGTTTATTTATCCAAAATTATATCATTCAGAGTTCTGTCTGCAAAGAGTGGATTAGAGTAGTCAGATTTTATTTATTATTATTTTATTTTTCAGTACTTTTGGACGACGGGTTCTGCACTAACATTTGTGTCACTCTCGTTTCCAGGCCGGAATGTACGAGGCAGTAAATGAAGTGTATAAGGTACTGATCCCTATTCACGAAGCCAACAGGGATGCAAAGAAGCTAGCCACCATTCATGGTAAACTACAGGAAGCCTTTGGGAAAATTGTTCACCAGGTAAACATAAACACATTGCACAGATCTCTTCTTTTCATACAAGGCTCCCGTAGCTTGAGGTGAGAAGTTGCTGCTGGATTTTTACAAGAACCAAAAGAGAAAATGTTTTATTTCACTGTGATCCAGATTTGATGTATCATTGTGAGTCTCCTAATTAAAGATCACGTCTGGGTAACGTAAGGTTATAAACAATTTTCTTTCATTTGTTCTTGTGTAAATCCAGTAAGAGCCACGCAGTACAAATGTTGAGAAGGATAACTGGACAGCATGTTCCAAGCTCTTTCTCAAGACCTCAAAATGTCACATGAATGTTTTGCACAGGTGCACCTTTATCACACTCTTCTGTCACATTTATGAGGCAATGTAGAGGGGTGAAATTTCATCCAGCAGGGATTTATATACAACAAGCAGTGTTTCTCGTCTGCAGTGCCAAAGAATAATTGGCATTCATCGTGACCGTACCACAAGTAACACAGTAACAGCATGACACAACAAGTATCCCGGAGGCGTATTGATGTTACGTACACACCAGCTTTCACACATGCACAGCTTTGCATGTATTTATTTTTTTGGCATTTTAATTCTAGCGTTTTCCTGTATTTGTTTAGATTTTGTCTGATAACTTGCATGTTGTATTACAGTTTTAAACAAAGGATGCATGTGGTGTTGGAAGAGATGCAGTTGTGGTTTTTCTTAAAGGCCAGCTGTGTGACTCATAATGAAGTGTCAAGTTACAGTGTGGGTGAGGTTATAGTCGCCTGGAGTGCAGGGCAACAGCTCTCATAAAGTGAACATTTACTTAGTGACAGTAAACTGATACTTGTCTCATCCTCCAAGGATAAGACACAATGTTTACTTGGGAACAAGTTTCTCTTTTCAGAGGTCAGTTGCTCTGTACTCCAGCTCGCTACTTAGTAAGCGGGATTTTATTTGTTAAGGAGCCCATTCTCCTTGCTGTAATAATGTGTGTGTGGGTGCCACACTGTGTGGAGGTGTTTGTGTCGTCGTTCACATGTCCTATATTCTTTTTGTCACACAGAGTACTGGCTGGGAGGTAGGTGGCTAAACGGTTCCTGCTTGACCCTGCTCATCTTGTTTATCTTGTTATTTTTATTTTATTTACTCTCATCTATTTGTTTGCTAGCCCTGGGCAATCTGTTGCTCTGTTTGCTTTGTTACATACATCAAATCCATTAACATCTGCAGACAATGTCATTTGTCTGTTCCTTGCTGAGGACACTTGCTGTACGACAGCAGCAACATCCTCAGTGTTTTCCTCTTACAACCCTCCTCTTAATCTGCAAGAGGAGCATGTTTTTTTAATGTGACAGTGTTGGCAGGCTGTGCATGGAAACCACAGTGTGTGACACTAATGTCAAAAGTCTCAGCGAATGCCTCACTTGCACAATCCGCACTTTTTACCATCCTCATCTTCTGTCTGTCTGCTGGTGTGTCAGTCAGAACACACTCATTGACTGGCACTGTTTGCTGTCACACTTAATCTCATCTCTTCAACCACAGGGCTCGATTTCAGTGCACTGTTTCTATGTGAAGGCCATCTGTTAGCCTCCATGCTCCAGCTGTGGGCCTTTCTTTCCACACACCATTAAAAGATTTTTTTTAAAAACACACTTTGTTTCAAACTTGCATTGGGTCGGATCTTGATCCATAATTCTGAGCAGTTCGGTGTTTTCCAAGAGGGTTCAACTCACAGTAATCTCAGGATTACTTGATTTATCCCTTTTGATTTTGATTAGTTCGTATTCTTGTCCTTTCTTTTAAAAGATCAAACTAAATCGACCCCTGATATTTTTTTCATCCATTCTGCTCTTTTGTTAACAGTATTAACCTCTTGAGTTCTCATGGTTGGTTGCATGACATGACAGAGCATTCCTTTTGGACATGCACTGAGAGTGCATGGTATGTTTTTGAAAGTTGTGCATTTTTATTTTCTCACTTTGTCTTTTTTCTTCGTAACTGTCTGCATGGTCTGGATCCTCCACAACATGTTTATGTTCTTTCTTAAAAATTAGTGGAAATGTTTTTTGCTGTTGTTTCGTAGTTTGTGTTACTTTGGTAATTCTCCGGAGGAACCCAATCCTGATTAAAATTTGTTCTGTTTTCTCCTTTTTTATTTCCCCGGTTGCCGACCCTTCCTTTCCACTTTACTTAATTGTGTGTTGTGGTAAGTTTCTTAGTTTTCAGGGTTTTTTAAATTCCTGCTTACATTCCTTTTTAAGTAGACATACATAATTTATTTCTTTACATCCTTTGGCCAAATCTGTAGTTACCAAGAGGGATACCAGGAGTTTGAATATCTATTGTATCAGATTTCTACAGCTTCCCACTTTCCTGTGGCAGACACACTTGTTTCCACACAAACGTGGGTCATACCTGCTGAACTACCTTATTTTATGTACTATAATTGTTGAGTTACTTCCTGGATTTTCTTTCCAAATAGTCAAGTCCCCTATCTCCCTGAGATATTAGGCATCAGTTTGCCATTTTTGTTTTGCAAATAAAATCGAGTGTTTCTTTTAATCTTTCTCTGCTCTTGGCTGATGAAATCTAAGGCCTTTAGAAACTTTCTGTGCAACTGTGATCTGTAAGCTCGGTCTATTTTTCACAATACAGGAAAAACAGAAGGTGTGAGTGATATGAAATATTCTTTTTCCTGCTGATTTTTTTTTTGTTTCTTTGCCTGATATTCTGAGGTGGAACAGTGCACCTGCCTGTCCTCTGTTCTACAGCTGCAGAGGTGTAAGAACTTTAGAACTATTTTGCAAAAAGTGGAACTTGTGCAGTGGATACAGAAATGCAATGGCTGCAATACTGTGATCACAACTGAGTAAATGTGTGGACGATGTTCTGGAGGTTGCTGATCTCTTCTTAACTGGTTTCTACCTGCTGACACTGGCTTCCATAGACATGTCTGAAAACACTGGTATTCAGCTGTATAGATTGCATCACAGTAAGCAGAACAAGTAGAATAAATGCAGATTACATGGAGTTACTGTTACTCAACTCGTATCTATGTTAGTTATGTAATTTTTAAATCAGTTAGCCAAACAGATACTTGACTTGTCATTTGTCTTAAGAGACTGCATTGCTTTTCTTCCTTTACTCTTGTGAGCTGAAGACTCAGAAATGTTTGCTCTCAGATTGTGAGCTAAAGTCTGACATTGTCAGATGGATTTCTGATAAGAATATAAACCAACAAAATTAAAAGTCATCACTTGTTCATCATTACCAGCGCCACAATAAGATCATCAGTATAATGACTATAGACTTTTCATTGATTCTCAGTTGATGAGGCCAGTCTGGATATAAAATAATATACACATTGTCTAGTGTAAATTTATATTCATATTCTTTCTCAGCATTAATATATAACTTCCTCTGCTCGCAGGACGGGAAGAGGATGTTTGGTACGTACTTCAGAGTCGGATTTTATGGTTCGAAATTTGGTGACTTGGATGAACAGGAATTTGTGTACAAAGAGCCTGCCATCACAAAACTGGCAGAAATCTCTCACAGATTAGAGGTGAGCACAACAAAATGACATTATGACATGCTTAATTCCACATCTGAAATAAATGTTTTGATGGCACATTTTTACACTTAAATTAGCTGAAAACTAGGATTTTACTCATTTTTATTTGTTAAAAGTCCATGCAGTTACATTTATAGCCAAAGTAATGAGGCTCTGTGTTGTTTCCTCTCAGGGTTTCTATGGGGAGCGATTTGGAGAAGACCAGGTAGAAGTCATTAAGGACTCCAACCCAGTGGACAAGTGCAAGCTGGACCCAAATAAGGTCAGTGTTGGGCAGGATGTGTATTCCCATGATAGTTGATAGTGCTTTTATGCCTGTGACACACCAAGCTGAAGGTCAGCCGTCAGTGAGTGGGGAGTCATCCTAGTTTTTCTGTGTGTCTCGAATTGCTGGCACTAGTCGAACCCCCGTCAGCGACTTTTCAGCACCTTGAATTGGCGCTGGTCCCCATTGGTTAGAGAGACCAGTCTGCTTGGCTGTTCAACTTATCAAATCACTGCAGAAGAGAAACAGAAGTGATGAAAATAAGCATTTGGCGTAGTCAAGGAGGCACAAACAGAAGGCCCTTCTAACCTTTCATCTTTGTCTCATTTAAACATTTCAAGACGAGGATATTTTCGGCCATCTGGAAGAAGAAACTGACACGTCTGTGGTGTGAAAATAAGTAAACACTGCTTTGTTTACAGTTTGTATTCACAGTGCTAAGTTTCCTTTTTTTTTTTTCTTTGATTGACAAATAGAGTCTGCTGCTATCTGCCGGTTTGGAGACTTGTTTTCTCTCAACCAGGTGCAGAATGTATGTGCTAGTTATCTATTGGCTGTAGAACTTGCAGTGTGTTCAAGTGCCACTTTTAGGGCCCAGACAAAAGGAGACGCAAGGCAACACAATAGGTGGTCACTGCTAGTTCTTTGACGTCTCTGCCCTAGTCCAACAATGTCCAGCATAACAGTACAAACACAACCTAAAAACTGAACCATCAATCTTCCTACAGGCATTCATCCAGATCACATACGTGGAGCCTTTCTTTGACACATACGAGATGAAGGACCGCATCACTTACTTTGACAAGAACTACAACCTGCGACGTTTTGTCTACTGCACCCCTTTCACCCTGGACGGGCGGGCCCATGGTGACCTCCATGAACAGTTTAAACGCAAGACCATCCTCACCACCTCACATGCTTTCCCGTACATCAAGACACGGATAAACATCATCCACAAAGAGGAGGTAGGTGAACAGTTGACAGCCAGGTCACAAGGTGTTCATAGAAAAGATGAGATGGAGCTCTTTCATTCAACTTCTGCTCCACTCAGTCACCCTGGACACTGAAACCATTTGTCTTTCTGTCACTTTCCAGATTATTTCCACACCCATTGAGGTGGCAATAGAGGACATGCAGAAGAAGACCCAGGAACTGGCCTTTGCCACCCACCAGGACCCTGCTGATGCTAAGATGCTGCAGATGGTTCTACAGGGATCAGTGGGCACAACAGTTAACCAGGTCAACCAGATGTGTTTTTAAAATAAATACAAGTGAAAGTGCGTTTTTTTTGCCGTGGCACAATGTTTTTGTTGAGTTTTGACATTTTGTCATGCAAAAGTGTGACCACATTTACAGATGTATTGGTTTGAGATTTATCACATCATCTGGTTTCTTCAGGGTCCTTTGGAGGTGGCTCAGGTTTTCCTGTCAGAGATCCCTAGTGATCCAAAACTGTACAGACACCACAATAAGCTCCGGCTCTGCTTCAAAGATTTCACTAAGAGGTATGATCCATGGATGATGACTTATATACAGTACATGTAAAGTGTAAACTGAGGTTTATTACAGAATCACATGGTTATGAGGAAAATACATATGTTGATGGATAAACCTATTTGAATGACACTTAAATGACTTTTTAGAACTAGTTAAAGGCTAATTCTGTTATGCGAAACAATTTATAATATTAATTGATAATGACCTTAATGTACAGTCCAATAAACCTCGCTGCATCAGCAAAGAAACATTAACATCGGATTCTCTCCTTATATCAGGTTTTAGGGGATTCAGTCAATGCTTTTACCAAAACAGTGTGGTACAGAATATTTATGTGCATTTCACTGTCTTTCTCACTAAAAGATGTGAAGATGCCTTGCGTAAGAACAAAAGCCTGATTGGTCCCGACCAGAAAGAGTACCAGAGGGAGCTGGAGAGGAATTACCACCGGCTGAAGGAGGCGCTGCAGCCCCTCATCAACAGAAAGATCCCTCAGCTTTATAAACCTGTCCTGCAGGTCAACTCCCACAGGTAGGACTGAACAGGGGCACTGATTCAGAAGGATGACATGTGAGTGCAGATAATACTTTATGTTGTGGATGATAAATTAAATCTTAGTGTTTGTTTTTGCTTTTGTAAAAAAAAAAAAAAAAAAAAATGCAGCAAACGGACAGCTTGACAAGGTAGTTCGAGACTATATGTGATGCTGTTTTGAGTCCTTAATGTTGTGTGTTTGTATCATTTGTACAGTTTCCACTTCTCATGGAATTACTTGAATGTCAGGGCATTGTTAGACTTGATCAAATGTGAACTCATTAACAACAGCAATATTGTGTATAATATAACATGGACGTTAACTTGTTAACATTTGCCTGTTTAAATAAAATGTCATATTTTTCTATTTCCAGAGATTCCTTCAGCAGAATGAGTCTTCGCAAACTTGACATATGAAGATGAAGAAAAGACATTTACACACACACACACAACAGAAATTGCAATATTAATTTATTCTCGAGTGTAAATAGGAATGTTTCTTCTAAGTTGGTCATTGTTTCTGAGACTGAGCTAAAAAAAGGCTAAAAGTGTTGCAGCTTGGTTTGTCATTCCAGTGTCTTAATTTGTCCACAGGAAAACTGTTACACAATGAGAGAGACGAACAAGTGGATCTTAAAAGATTAAAGGGATACCTTGGCATTTAGAATTAATTTGCTGTCCGTTTGTCACAAAAAGGAGCAAGTATTTATTTTTGTCCTTAAGCTACTTTTAAAATAGCTGATAATGTGAGCCTTCAGTCTGGAAACCAACAGAAACTGCTTGCTGCAAGTTAGAAACCACAGAATATTAAGTGCTGACATTTTTTATTGGTTAATTAAAGTGCCAAAAAAGCCTTTTTTCTGCCAAATTTTGACAAGTGACTGCAGAAAAGGTGCGATTTTAAAAGTCAAGGTGTCTTTTTAATTGTGTACGGTGTTAGAAAAATCTGTATTCGATTTCATGTGTGCACTTTTTTATTACGGTGTAGCAATGCATTTTACAACTTGAAAGTTTATATAATTCAAAACGAGGAGAGGAGGGGAAAAAAAATGAAAAGATGCAAAAAATTGTACCATTATTTATCATGATGCTTTATAATAATTTTTAGTTGAGGCAACAATGTTTTAAAATTAGGTACTTTAAACATCCTTGTATAATTTTATGTAGTTTTGTTTATTTTAAATATTTTACTAAATAAATATTTTAATGTTCATTCAGTTTACGCTGATAATCTTCTTGCCTTCTTAATGTTGTTTTTGTCTATTTAGGATTATTGTTATGTTGGGGACCTGTTGTGAAAAAAAAGAAAGTAATGGTTGGCAGTGAAAAGAATGGCACCAGACGGCACATATGCAGGTAAAAACTTTATTGCTTATAGTGTAAAAATACATTAATAGAATTACATCTAGATTGAGTGCAGTTTTAAAGATCACTTATCAGGACTGCATTTATGTTTTATTAAACTAAGTCAGCACTTCAATACCAAAACTTGTCATACCAACTTTACAGTGACGTAGCTGAACATGCATTAGGCCTAAGTTGGAAGTCAGTCCTTGAAACAATGATTGGATTTCTAAACACAGTTGTAGAGCCTGAGATGCCCAGTGTAACCTTTGCTAAATATTTGTGTCTATATACACAAAGCTTAGAATATCAAATGACACACCATGAAGGTGCAATTAATGTGAATGTTTTAAGTGTTCTAAATGAACTAGATTTTCAAATGTTTTTGTATTTCCTTAGATTCTAACATTTTGCCAGTATGTCTTAAAAATACCTGGAACAAGCCTGACGTTGTCCAGAGATGAGCTCAGAGTTAAAAGAAATCTGCAGATCCTCCATTCTGACTTGTCTCATAGCATAAAAATAAATTACAGGACTAAGCCTTTTATTAACAGATCCAGCTTTGACATTCTGCATTGTGTCTTCAAATGTGTCACCTTAACTTTAAAATGTGAATGTTAAATTAAAAAAACACAACAGCTTACTTAAAAAATGTCATTCTTAAAGATTTTACTCTGAATTACCACCTTGTAAAAAAGCCTCTGATGCCTGGGTTGAGTTATAAGCTCTGCCTGCATAAACTGCTTCAACATAAACAGTACCAAACTTAGTGATCAGTCCAGAGGAAAAACTCTTAGAGATTAATACAAGAGGTGGGTAAAGGCTTTGGGGAAACTAGAAAAAATTGTTGCAATAAACAAGATGTTTTTTTTAAGCTTCATGAAGTATATTTGGTGTTGCTTTGCAAATGGAAAGGACGTTTTATTTAGCTTGACAGTGTAAGTAATCTATTGCAAATGAGTAAAAAAATATTTAGCATTCTCACTTGAATTACATTTTAGTTCAAAAGTGCTTCTCCACTTTGCAGAAAAGAACAATACAAAGCTCATAATAGAAAATGACAAAAACAGGACATATTACAAATTCAGGGGAAAAAAAAAAAAAAATCAAAGCCAGTGTCCATGAAATAAATGTAAAGATAGCAAAAAGACCCCTATACTCAGTTTACAGAGACATGACTGTCATTCAAAAAACGAAAGACTTCCAGGACATAGAAAATTAGTTCTCCATTTGAATATTTCTAAAATATAACTCTGATCACGTTTGAGGTGCACGGTGAAGGAGTCTGGACTGTACAGTGGCACCAGACTGTTGCAGGGCCTCTGGGCTGAAAGTTTATTTCAGTTCAATATGATAGCAACAGCATTTTTGGCACTGTTTGTAGTATTGCAAAACACATCTGTCTGGCCGCTCAGCTGCCAAAAAGCCTGTCTGGCACAACCCCCTGAGTTAACAGCAGTTCTTGAGTTCATGTTGGCATCAAGCTTAAGGCACCCTTCTGTAGAACAGCAGGTAAGGTGTCGATGAGGAGCACGTTTCAGGAGAGCAGGCTCGCAGAAAATCCTCCTCCTCAAACAAACGCACTTCAGAGTCATCAAACAGCAGCCATTTGCCCTCATATTCCAGGAGCTTGTTCAAAGCTTGCTGCTCTGTGGCCTCCACCCCGCCGCTGGACTTCATCGATGCCTCCTCTCCGGCCTCAGACTCCTTTTTAAGTCCCGCTTCAGTATTTTGGCCCAGACTGTTGCTAGTTTTTCTCTGTGTAGATCCCTCTGTTGCTCCACATGTGTATTTGCTGCTGTTGTTTCCAAGCTCATAACTGGACAAACTCCTCTGGCCCCCCAAGAGTCCAACCCCGCCACCTTCTGACAGCTTTTTGGCCCCCGCTTTGCTGCTAGCCAACCTCGTACCTCTCTGTCCCCTTGCATTCAGACTGAAAGACACCTCCCCATCATCATAGTCCAGCACTTCATCTTTCACCTGTGTCACCTCTTTATTTCTGTTCCCCTCTTCTTCCTTTTCCGGATCTTTTTCGTCCCGCAGCCAGAGCTTCACGTCTTTCAGGTCAGACACGCGTACGTAGGCGGTGTAGTGGCCACTGCTGATGGTTACACCACTGTGCATGACCACAGCAAACAGCTGATAGTGTTGACCTTTAGTGGACGAGACATGGGTGCACCACTCCTCCAGAGACAAGGTCAAAGGTGTCTGCAGGGGAGTGTTCACTTTAGATAGACCTGCATATGGGTCCAACCTAGAGGGGGACAGAAACAAATTATCTACAACAGGAAGACTACAGAAAGCTTCGACTGTCTGTAGACTTAAGGTGAAAGGATTTTCCAAATTGTCTTTTTGTAAAACTCTGCCCATGTTTCTGTCTCTCCATCGTATTAAGGGGGAACTTAAAATGTTACATTTGATGAGTATATTAGGTTATCCTATTGATTTGTCTAATTTATGCTGCTGAACTTTAAAATGCATTTCTCTACAGAAAAAGGACTGAATTTTCTGAATTAGGTTGACATCCATCAGTGTCTCAACGAGGGTAACTGATCAACTACAGAATTTAAAGTTCACAGGTGATCTTTTCAAACATATCACTCGGGTACAATTGTTCATCTACTCACTCCAAACCGTTGGCAGAGAAGCGCTTCAGGTGAATGGTGATCACCTCAGGAGTTTTGTCAAACAGCAGACTTCTCTCAGCCTCCGTGTAGTGATGGCAGTTCTCACAGAAGTACTTGTCCTCACCAACAATACGCTCCACTGAAGCAAACTGGGCAATGGCCCATTTTAGAGTCTTTGGTTCTGGTTTAGGATCTGGAGAGACTGCAAAGAGTAAATCAGTTATTAAACAATGTGATATTTTATCATTATCTTTGTACACATACATTCTCATGCTGCTTTTTGATGATGCGCAAAGAGTTGAAAAAACTTTCACCGTCTGAGAGATCATCTGGGCTGCTGGGTTGGTCATCAAGCACAGGGACACTGATGTCCTGGAAGTCTTCTCTCCTCTCTGTGAAGCTCTCACACTCCAGACAACGAGTCCTCAGAACCAGCTGGCCCTGGAACAAGAGCTCCATCAGGTCCAGGCCATCTGAACATAACAGGAACACAGGGAGACACTGCTGAGTGATCTGTTTGTATGTCTGCTATCACATATAAACTACTGATGCTGTCTGATTTCACATGGCAGAAGTGAAATTCAGTGACCAGGAATCTGATGTGGTCTTGTCTTCTGGTACTCTATTGTAACTGTGTAACAATTACTGCTAAAATTACGAAAAAAACCCTGAAATTTAGAGCTTGTGAAGATATATTACCTATTCAATGAGCAAATATGCAAAATAACGAGGAAGTATGACGGGTCTGAAAAAGATTCTTTAGGTTCCTCAATATTAAAGGGTCTTAGAAGGTAAGGGAAGTCCTACATTTAACTTTTTACAGGCTTAAAAATGTTCTTTGACTTGAGTAATTTATATTGTGAAGTGTATACTTCTGCCTACTCCTTTTCAATCACAAGAATGAAATGATATGTATTGATGATGAACGAACACGTTTGAAATAAATTTCACTAAACTAAATTGTAATTGAGTAATTCTAGACCATTTTGCCCCCACTGGTTTTTGTGACATCTTAAACCCTACAGAAACCATCCTAATGTCATACCTTGATGTTTCACTGCCTTCTTGTCTTCAGCCACGTTTTGTGGTGAATGCTTCTCACGAGTCTTCTCATTCTGGTTTTGTTTGTCACTCTGTATGTTCTCCAGCTCTGCTTGGTCTTGGTTCTTTGCAGTCGTGGAGCTGATCTTCCCCACACTACGGAACTTGGAGAAAATGCTTGGCTGTTTTCCAGAAGGCCTCAGCCAGCTTAACTTCGCTCGCTTTTTTCTTTTCCCATCTGCCTCTTTGGATGTCTTTTCAGCTTTCCCCTCACTGTCACTCCCACCTTCTTCCTCCCTGTTTAGCTTCTTCATCCCCTCTTCTTCTGCCACTTCCTGCTCTCCATCTTTGCCTGGGGTGCTGTCGACTGAGAGGTCACTTGAGGACTTCCTTTTGGAGCGAGTAAGGGGTTTATTTCTACTGATGCTGTCTTCCTCAACATCAGATTTCTTAGCCTTAACAGATTTGGGTTTCTTCTTGGCATTTCCAGCCTCTGTGTCACTTTTTCTTTTACCACTAACTTGGCCGTCCTCTTCTGTGGGAACTTTGGAGTCAGTTACAGAACTGCTGTGGTCTGAATGGTCGTTCTCAACTTTAACCTCTGTCACATCATCATCATCCCTTTCCAACCCCTGCTCCTTCCTGATGGTATCACAGGCCTCCTGGACATACCCCAAGATGCACTGCAGCACCTCCTGGGCATCATGCTGAAGATATCCTTCATACATGGGGTTGAGTTGCCTACAGCACAAAAACAGAGATGATAGGAGATTTAATGGACCGACATAAGACCAATAATTTATTGCTCTCTAAAGTAAAAATATATTTTAAAAATAAATGTGCTGCTTTTCTTTCTTTTTACAGAAAAGATTCCAGTACATCTGCACACTTCAAAGTAATCATATTGTTTCATATTCTTATCTATAGATCTTACCACATAGCTTGATATGCCTTGAGAAACTGTTACTTGGGAATTTGATTTTAAATTCACATTCATACATCCAATAACACATGTGTTTAACTACATGTTTGTCAACATAATTAATATTTATATATTTTATTAAGTCATAAGAGTCAAAAACCATAGGCAGTCTAAAGAAAGTGTCTCAATGTATGCAATAATCATTATTCAAATCACACTGTTACCTCAGAGTGTTCAGTATTTTACGTGGCGGCGTAGCAAGCTCCCCTTCACTGAAGCTCTCAGGGTTGAGCAGGAAGCTGGACTGCAGCTGCTCCACTGATGTTATCAGGCTGTTGAAGCTCCCGAGGAGTTCAATATGAGCTGGCAAGGACTCGGATACATCTTCTGACTGCTGAGAATGTGGCTGAAACAAATGCAAACTAAAATTAAACTCATCATCTGGTTTGGACACAATAACAGTAAAACTCCTAATTGACTGCACTAGATTTTACAATATGTCTAAAATGAAGTAAAAGTAAAAGCCGGTGGTGATTTCTAAAGTTATTGTTTTTTGTTTTGTTATTGTAAAATAAAAATGTGTTTTATACCAACCTCTTTGCTTTTATTGCCTTCTTCCTTTAGTTTGTCCTTCCATCTAGACAGGTTGTACAGTTTCTTTATGCCTTCTCTGAGCCCTGGGCAGTAGTACAGGACCTGTGAGAGTGATCAGACATTAACAGCATTAGTCTTTTTTTTATCTTAGGAATAATGAATCAGTCTGCATATAAAACTCAAAATTCACTTCCTAAGTGAGAACCTTTCAGGCTGGATATCACTGAATTTGTACAGTTAACAAGTCATTACTGATAGGGTTTAAGCAGTGTTCTTATGATAGTTGTGTTTTTTCTAAAACCTTTTTAAAACCACACAGATTGTTTCACAGTTATACCCAAGATATCTGGGATAACATATGAACCCAAGGTGGATTTCTACAGAATTACTATTTGACCAGTTGCAACTGGAAATTATTTTTCCTTGTTACAGCTCTTTGTTCAAAAGGAAAGAAAAGAACCAGACCCCACAAAAAAAAATCTAAAGTGTAGAAAAGAGGTCTGTAACAGTCAGCGGGTAGAATGCAGTGCAATAAACGGTGATATAAATAATGAATATGATGAAATATTAGATGTGAGGATGCAATAGCCTGGGTCTTTACATCCAAACATTGCAAATAAGAGATTAACTGTTAACCTACATGTATCCACTACAGCATGATACGTATTATATCGCCAGATTCTTGCTAATGCAAAGCCTTTTTAGAGACAGCAGTTCTGAACGGAAGCATGTTTATCAGCTTGCAGAGCGCACACACAAGACAAATTTCATATTGGCCTGTCATAAGCTACATTACAAAATTAACAGCAGATCGGACCTGCTGTGTAACAGTTTAACCAGAAGCAGCAACAACCAGGCGGGTTAAAAACAGGTTTGTATGTCTGCTCACACAGGTGAAATTACACTGCCTCTGAAAATGTGCAAATACGCCCACTGTCAGATGATTTGGATCTGAGTTGTGAACTCCCCCCTCATATTTCTGTGAGGTCTTAAACCTGACGGTGTAAAGTGCCTAGAGATGACTTTTGTTGTGATTTGGCGCTATATAAATAAAACTGAATTGAATTTCTTTATCTTTTGGGACATGAAACTCTGATCACATTTTAGGTCATATTTATAAAGAAACAGAGAAAATCTAAAGGCTGCGCAAACCTTCAGGTATGTGTGTGCTGAAACCAAGTAGTTTTGGTGTTAACATACAACAATAGCAACATAATAGTAATTGTCTCAGGCAATGGCTCACCTGTAAGATGCTGTTCAGATAGCAGGTGTTGCCCAGATTGTTGAACCCCACAAAAGGCACCAAGTTCTCCGTCTTCTCACATGACAGGAGAAGACCAGGTGAGGCTGGACATGGAGAGGGACCAGGGACCACCTGATCACAGCCACTGAATAGTGGAGAAGAAATGGGGTGAAAAATTTGGTTTTATTGTTGCAGTTCTAGGGCTGAACAACAGGGCTGCAATCTTAACCCACTGTACTGTGAAACCTCACTTTTAATGTGTACATTATTTGTATATAATTTGTGTTAGGTTTGTTAAGAATGATTAAGTGTGAAAGCTGAAATTTGTACAATGATAACATGATAACATCATCACAGTCTAATTATAGCTGATCCGTAGAGGAACTATATTCCTGAAATTCTGCCTCGCCTTAAGAAGACTTATCAGATTATTACTGTTTACATACAGTTGCATATTGAGATGCTACTGTTTAAATATCAAGTTTTACATATTATTTGACACGCACCAGATATTATTTTCATTAATAACTGAATCACTTTTGATAAGCAATTCAGTCAGGTATGCATAATAAAATTGAGACAAATAAGCATGATGATTTCCTACAGCTGGAGATGAAAAAGCTTTCATGAGCTTTCTGTATTTGACCAGCAGTGCAAAACCCAAAAAATGTTTAGTTTATTACAACACATAAATGAAAAAGCTGGCAATTCTTCACACTGGAGAGGCTGGACGCACACACGTGTTTCAGTTTAAAGCCAATTCAACCCTAGCAGTAAAATGTAAGATAACACTGTCTACGTCTCCATCTTTGCAAAAACTGTGAAGTAAGCATAAAAGTATGTGTGACATTTGGTGAAATTAGAACATTGTCTTTTATTCCTTGCCATAACTTCCCAGACAGCACAGTACTCTTCAACAAAACAGTGTAATAAAGCCTTGTTTTGAACTTTGCATGACTCCACATTGACGTACTGACAGCACAAACCCACCTTGCTTCAGGCTCCACTGGTTCAGCTGCTTTGGGTTCCTCAGCTTGAGGTTCAGAGAAATCCAGAGCCCGCTTAGTTTCTTTCTTCTGGAAGAACTTCAGAGACAGTTTACTCTTCTTGATGGGGCTCCCAAGCGCCGCCACAACATTTTCACCCTGCAGACCTGGCATCTTTTATCCTGTAGCCTGAAGGTGATTTTTTTTTTTTCC